>CM024763.1:27751875-27981758 GCA_014218235.1 Colocasia esculenta | reverse complement strand
CTCATCATTTATGAGGTGTTTTTAACGTTTTTATTTCAATTGCTGATGTGGCATAGTTTTAATGGTGATGTTACCAATGATGTTACCAAATGGTGTTACAAAACTGTTTCTCATTTACATTTGAGTAGGGTTCTCAAATCAATGCTAAGCCATGCTTTTGTCTGCTTATAAATCCCTGATGAGGAGAAATTTATTCGCAAGTCTTATTCGTTCTGAAGGTCTGTTCTCATGTGTGATTTTTTTAATTGTGTTCATGAGCAACCACAGATGTCTGGAATCATTTTAATCTTTTGAATAACTTCTAGGTGGAATTCCTGAGTTCAGCCGTTGTCACCCAAATTTCTGTATCTTGCTAGTTTCTACTCATCCCTATCAGCATTCCCACAATCTAGAATTCAATTTTGTTCCTTTGAACTTTCACGGTTTCACCCTTATCCTACTATTGACTAGTCTTGCACGTGGGTCATGGAAGCCCTTCGCTACACTTGTTTCTAGCCATGAATCTGACTCAGATTACCGCTGGCAAGCCAACCCTGCATGCGGACCACTGTGCACGACTTGATCTTGGGGTAAAATTTTCTTGAACTAATGTTAACTGAAAATTTCTGTCAGGTACTAACTGGGGTAGGGATTGATGTAATCCTTCAGCTAAATCGTTTATGTAAACTTTGTTGTTTTGGCTGGCGGTGATTAACTTGCAAGGCATTTATGCTCCATAAATGAATTGAATATTAAATTTCTTGTCATATAATAGATATGAATCGCCATATTGGAGAACCCTCGCAGCAAGACGCATCCAAGTGGCGTGGAGATACAGGAAGTGGCGTTTGCATCGGACAGACGGCCCCGGGTGCTAAGAGTACCTACAACAATCTGCTGAATGATATCAAAATTTTCCAGAAGAGATGTTTCTGTATTTTCTCTCTTCTCTGTAATGAAAACGTGAGATAAGACTACATATCACTGTTATTTATGTCGATCTATCAAGGCCGGCAACAATTATATGTCAATCTATTCCCCATGATCCTGTATAATATTTATATTTATATTCTATCTATTATGCAGGTTAAGTTGTATCAAGAAGAATGCCCAGCCCATTAACACCGTTCTACAATTTTGCCCCAAAAGAAAGGGGTAAGTCACAAAGTAACGTCTTTTTTTTTATTAAGCATATATGCATACGTCAGTGTATAATAATGACATTCTCACATCATTAGATCAAAGAACAGCAACAAAAATGACACACTTTGTCTGATTATGAACGTCAAGGTCGAATACATTGAGGATAATGGACTATCCTTTTTTGTATCTAGTGGCGTATCCATTTGCATTATCTAAAAAATTAGGAAAAATATTATATCTAGAACAAAGTTTTCTATATCCCCGTTAAATGTCGGTTACTAGATAGTTAACGTTCGTGAGTACATACAAAATTAAATCTATTTAGACTCTAATTTAGAGTCCTAGAGGATAGTTTAAATTGAGTGGGAGATAACAATCTTTTTTTATATAAACAAACACACTTAGTTCGATCTCATGTCATCATCAAATAACATAGAGTGAAGATAGAAGTACAAAAAGGATATTAACAATGCTTGGCAACAAAATTAATATTATATCCGTTTGCTGTTCGGTTGATTTAATGAAATGGACGGTTATTGGTTTACCATTGAGGAGTGGCTATCGAACAGTCCGTACAGCTAGCGTTGTGATTTTACGGTGATGCCCCTACTCCTCCCAAAGCGAAGGCCACAATGTGGCTGGCTGCTCTTGTATTTGGTGTTGGACTACATATACCCGTTTGATAATTAATTTGATAACTTATCTGTAGATAAGTTATTCATAGATAAGATCAACTCAATTGATGGCGTTTTTGATTTGGTAGATAAGGTTGATAATTTTATCATATGTGAGAAGAGAGAGAGAGAGTTATCAGGACTATCAACAGTTATGGTGACAGTATCTTAATAAGTTATCCAATTTACCAACTGTCTATTTATCAAGATTGATAAACCTCCTTTATCAAAAGTTATCTGATTATCAAAGAGGTCTGTATAAATGGGCATTAAAACTTACAAATATTTGCTTCATGCATCAACATATATCTCTTAGCTATCAGATCACCCACCAAATACATATATATGACATACGAATAAAAACTGTTGGTATATTTTGAGGAGAATGTTATGAATTACAAAACAGAAGTCCAGATTCTATCTCAAAAAAGTACAGATCTGAAAATATATTTCATTAGAGCATATTTTTAGTTACTAGCTATTTAATTAAATATACTACTGCCCCTTTTGAGAAAGAAAAGGTCGCATGTATATTTCATGGTTTTCCTCGTTGATGTTCTAATGCTTGGTAGTACAGGCTGAGTGTTACAATAACATGGGTCCAAAACCACAATCGAGGGTTAGGGGAAGTGGGGTCGCTGTTTAAAAATTGCTATCTATAATCCAATTAATGTCAGTAAAAAGGTTGTTTATGTTAATAAGATTTTTTTTGGGTAGGTAAGTTGATATAGGAGGAAGGTAGAAAGAAATAAGAGGAATCATGGAGAAGATCGGGCAACACACACTCTTGGAACAAAATCCTAGCTTGTCGTAATCATGATCATGAGTAGGGGTGTCAATGGATCTGTTAGATCCGAAAGTCTGATCCGGATTCGGAGACTAAAACTGGAGTCGGGTCGATCCGAAAAGATCATGTTTTGGATTTCGGGGCATTTCTCCCTGCTCCGAAATCATCAATCGCGAGTTCTTCTTCTGGGGCGCCCCGATCCGAAGAAGCCCAAATGCAGAGCAGCAGAGGATGAGGGTTCTCCATTTCGCACAGGAAGGGTTCTCCATCTTACCGGAATCTGGTCACGGGGCCGTCCGAGGAAGACTATCTCCGGCCATTGCAACCCCTGTTTCATGCTGAAATCAATGACATGGACACGGTTGTTGCCGGTGAAGGCCTCAAGGATGGGCTGGTTGGCGGTGAAATGGGCGAACTTGAGATACAGCCAGCTGTCGTAGAAGTGCATCTGGAGGATGTCGGCGAAGGCGGGGTGGACAAGAGACTGGTCCTGCGCGAGGTGAAACCTGTATATTCTCCGGGCGAGGGCCTCCGCCGCCTTAAGGTTCACTAGTGGAAAAAGGGCATTAGACGACGGTTGAAAACCATCGGCGGTTTGAAAAAACCCGTCGTGTATACGTTTTGTCCACGGTCCAACTGTCGTCTATCGATTGTGGTCTATACTGCCGTTGGGAATTGTATAGCCGACGGATCACCAACTGTGGTCTTTACACAACCGTCGTCTATTATTTATTATTTATTTAATTACATTTGTCTACGGTTTACATCGTCGTCTTTTATATAATGAGCGACTGTTAACAACCGTCGTCCATGCCATTACCAATAGTCACCAACATAACTACTTACATCTTAGCCGATAGTTTCAACCGTCGCCATAGGATAATAACCCACAGATTTGGCGCTATAAACATTGGCATTAATTTCAGATAGACAATGGTCCAACCCGTCACCTTGTGGACAACCTACAAACCAAATCAATGTTGTTTTTTGACAACCGACGGTCTTGGACTTCATGCTAAGAACCATGGTCAACAGGTCACATGTAATTCAACAGCAATTACCACATACAACAGAAATGGACCCACGTCACAAATGTTGATTTTTTTCTTACATTCCACAACTTCAAATTATTTCAAAGATTTTTGAAAAGTCATCCAAATTTACACTACATTATTCACATAACTATAATATTAAAATTTTATAAACACTATAATCAACTGTTCTCCAAATAAGTTCTGTACATTTCTGTTTCAACAACTAGAAAACCATCTCTTGGTAACATGAAGATAAACATCTATATTAGTCCTATATAGATAAGGGTGCTGCTATGTCAACTTGGGGGATGATAATGCTATCAACTTGTAGGATGAGAGCGTGATGTTCCACCCCGCAACCTGCAATCTCCAACCTATAAAGCAAATAATAACAAAGGAAGAGTGTTATTTCATTAAGAAAAGTACCAAATAAGACTATAATATTACAAAAGATAAAATGGCAACAAATTAATGATACCACAACAACAGTGAAGAGACACTTTTCCCTTTGTCAAGTATTGTAACTCCCAACCACCTTATCTATGCGTGAGGCTCATGGTGAATTATAGATGCAAATAGTTCATAGAGTTAAGGCCTACCGGTGTACTATCTGAACACCACTTGTTAACAGTTGGGGATAATACGTCCACTATGGTTCCTACAAATAACAAGTGAGAGATCCATTCACAATTAATGCCGCCCCCATTAAAACCAAGCAGCCTTCTGCCAGCGACAGCTATAAAGCCCACAAGGTGCTTGACGGTTTGCCAGCACCAATGCACATCCAGGAAAATGACGACAGTGTTCATGCTGATAAGAACCCGGATACAACCTGTCTTCAATCTCCCTACATTGCAGCCTACAGGATAACAACCCCAGCACTCAGAAGCACAAGGATCATGTAAGCACAGACCCTGTCAGCCAACAATCTAAAACTCAGGAAAACCACCCCCCACGGACAAGGCAAATGACATTTTACCAGAACAACACAGAAAGCATAAAGGAAAGGAAACCATCAGGAGATAGGAAAGCAGGCTAAGCAACCAACCAGCAAAGGCATCATTATCTCCCTGCCCGTTGTTCACTTTGTTAAGGCAAAATTTAATCTTTTGGATGCAAGCATGCTTATATCCTGCCATTTACTGTTGAAGGTGAAAAAAGAGAAAATGGCGACAGTGTTCATGCTGATAAGAACCCGGATACAACCTATCTTCAATCTCCCCTACATTGCAGCCTACAGGATAACAACCACAACACTCAGAAGCACAAGGATCATGTAAGCACAGACCCTGTCAGCCAACAATCTGAAACTCAAGATAACCACCCCCCACAAACAAAGCAAATGACATTTTACCATAACCACACAGAAAGCATAAAGAAAGGAAACCATCAGGAGACAGGAAAGCAGCTAAGCAACCAACCAGCAAAGGCATCATTATCTTCCTGCCCGTTTGTAAGGTCTCGGGTCTTTAGTGGATCCTTATTGGGTCTATAGTGGTTCTGTGTGGTCGACGACAAGACCATTGTCGTTGACTTGGGGTTGACGGCCAGGGCTTGCCGTTGAGTCAGAGTCAGTGTCCAACGATGTGGACGTTTGAGATTGAACTCAACGACATGGGATCTGGACGTCAGTCTGTAGGCGGTTCAGTAGGCGACCAGTGATGTTGACGTCGACTGGTCGGGCCTGTTGAAATAGGGCAACCCGAGAGCAGAACCCATCTTTCTCCTTTCCTCTCCTTCCCTCCACCTTTGCTTTTCTTGATTTCCGCAGCTTCTGTTGGTTGATCTGAGCTCGTGGGAAGCCCGGATCGTGTGGCGTTGCTTGATCGGGCGGGAAACGCGAGATTTGGTGTGATTCGCGCGGAGTCTTCGGGGGAATCCGGCGCGATTAGTGGCTGTTTGGGGATTTTTAAGGCTTTCTGAGGTAGGGACTTAACTCCTACAACCTTCCTCATCAAACCAGCATGCTCATTAAGTGAATTGTGTGCAAATCATGTTTAGGGTTGGGTTGTATCATGTCGGGATTTTGGGTAAATTGGACAATCTAGGCGTTAGACTGTTTAATTTAGTTGTGCTGGTAGTTTAGATTGATGAGAGGAAGTGTTTCCCTCCATCAGTCGAGGTTCTGTTGGGTGTTCTGCCCATTGGACTAATTTGGTTCAGTTCTGGGTTTAGGGGACTGAAGATATCAACGTCCACATCTGTTGACGTTGAGATCTTCAGGGGTGATTTAAACGACAAGGTCGATTGCCGTTTAATCAGGATAAACGACATGGTGAGTGCCGTTTACCTCATATTGGCGGCAATCGATGTGGCCGTTAATCTCCTGTCTCCCAGCAGACCTGAGTTGTGTTTTAGAGGCGATTGACATGTGATGTCCGCCCTAATAGCACATGTGGGCCAGCTTAGAGTGTGACTCCGCCTGTGCATTTGAGTAGTTGATTATAGCACGAGGTGTTTACTTTCTATACGGGGTTTCAGACGTTGAGTGTGTTCCGTCTGTTGTACGCGCGTTGCGTTACCGTGTACCCGTTTCTGTTGTGTTACCTAGGCGTGGTGCGACTCCGTCTAGACGACTAGTGTGTGGTTCCTCCACTAGTGAGCCAGGACGTCGAGTGCGACTCTGTCCTGTGCGTACTCCTTGTGGTGGTTTTGAGCCGGTCTCCGTGGAGCCCCTTCTCTACCGCTAGGGTCAAGCATAGGGGAAAAACCGGTCGTGGACCAGACGCGAGAGAGAGCGTCTGTAGTGTGCACACGTGGCTAGGGTTGAGAGCCTCTGTGGTGACGGGACGCCGAGCCACAGACCTAGCTGAGTCCTACTTGCTGTGTGTGTGAGTGTGGTGTTACTGAGCCGCGTGTACGTTTTGTGTTGTGGTGCGACGTGTACTTACTTTTAGTTTTTACTTTCCGCACTTTAGTTCAGTTGCCGGTGGGGTTACTTTTCCCTACTGGGTCTCTTTTCTTGAGACTCACTCCCTTCCCTTTCAGGTGGGTCTTCGTCGACTCCCGTTCCAGGCGAGTCTAGCCACTCCGGTGTTGGTGCTCCCTAGCTGCAGTGAGTAGTACCTTTTTGTTGTACTTCTGTACTCTGTACTTTGCTCAGACTATGAGTTTGTATATGATATGTTCATATAGTGAAATTTTACAGCTTTGCATGGTGCATGTCTTCTTACATAGTCTCCTCGGACTTTCACTTCCTACCCTTCCGAGCTTGTCTCATGGGTTAGCGGATCAGAATTCGGGTTACTGGTTGTTACTGGTAATGCGGATTCTGGGTCGTTACAGTTTGTATCAGAGCCTGGTCTGATGATATATATAAGAAATACTTTCATGTAGACTCAGAGTATAAAGGTACAGTTGCAGCTATGTAGCCCGGAGTTAGTTAGTGTATTTATGGTGTATTTTTGGTTTTGTGTATATTCTATGGCTCCTAGGCGACGTCCTAGAGAGGGAGTAGCCGAGCAGGCGACTCGTCAGGAGGTTGGAGATGCTCCGCCACCTCAGCAGACGCAGGTGGCGGATCGCCTCGGTCAAGTCCGTTAAATCGATAACGTACTTGATCCGAGTCCGCCTCCCGCGAACGGGCCGAAGCCTCGCAAGGGATACCAAACCACAGTCCGTGTAAACATAAAGGAACACACCACATTTTATATATATTCCACAAGTTTACATAGCCAAATTTTCACAAAAACTGAAAAGAAGTACAAGAGCCTGGGGCATACCCGAGGTACAACTGAAGAAAGTAAACAACTACAAAACTACACTGCTGAAGCTACTCTGCTGGAGGTGCTGACCCTGCACCGCTACGTCGCGGCCCGGAACTGGACGTCGGACGAGAGACGTCCTCCTCGCTCTCACCTGTGGGGGTAGGGGTGAGCCTCTCTAGTCACTGGCTCAGTAGGGAACTCCCCCAAAACCGAGCGAACCAAAACCACAAGTACGAAAGCAGTAAAAATACCAGCAATTTATATAAACAGCTAAGCAAGTAAGTAAAGCTGTAAAGTACTCACCGTCTGCCGACTACGAGAAACAACAGTAATAATTAAACGGCAAACCAGTACAGGTGTACAAGCTAAAGTAGAGACAGCCAACACGAGCCACGTGAACTGGTTCGCGACACCAGAAACTGACTCGGACAACTAACACAGGTCTACCTCTCAGTCTCGCAGCCACGGACGAAAGGTCCAGCTGCCGCTCCACGTAAAAAGGTCAAGCAACTGTGGAGACCAACTAAACACCACAACCTGCAGACCACACGGTCACAGGCCCATGCCTGGCACCTCCAGAGACCCTGGCCTGGGCTCGCTAGAGTGAGGCACTGGAAAAGGACTAGCTGGGGACCAGTGTCGACTACTGGTGTCCGTACCCCCAACTACGAGCGCGCTACAAGTGACTAAAAACAAACTCAAGTGTCACTGTCCCACTGTCGTCTTTCCCTCAGCCGGACGTACAACTCTAACACAAGAGTGAGGGTGTCCAGGTCAGACGACACAGACCTCGACGGTACATCACAAGTACCGGGACAAAGCCCCGAGCTAACAGCCTGGCTCACAAAGAACCTGGGGCACCCAACTGGAGAGGTAACCACGGTAGGCGTCGTACTACTCGCCACGTACACAGAACCACGTGCACGTCACACACAAACCACGTGAAACCTCACGTAAACCACGAGTAACCACTGGTCCACTACACGTGAACCCAACTGACTCGCGTACACAACGCGCAGTCACCGAAGTAAACAACTAATAGCATACCTTGTATGCTAAACACATAAACCAAGTGCACTCAGTGCACCTCATGCGTTAACACACATGCATTATCGATAATTATTGTACTTAGTCATTTCTGCTCAAATAGAAGTAGGCGGCCACATCGATTGCCGCTTACTGGGAGTCAACGGCAAGGTTCCTGGCCGTTAACCTCTGGCTGAGGACTTGGCGGCAAGCGATGTTGACGCCAAGTTCTCCGGCCATAAACCCTGCAGAAACCCTAATCCGGCCCTGCGGGTTTTCTAACTGTTCTAACTACTGAAAAACATGCAAATGCAATTCCTTTAGCATGCTAGAACCCAATACAACCCGTTATAACATGATTCGTACAGTAAACTACTCAAACCACCCATTATCCCGCTTGGTGCAACTCTATCCAAACATGGATTATCATGCTGGTTCAAGTGGTTATGATGTGTTTTAATGTTCTACGGAGCTAAAACGGGTTCGTCCCCTACCTCAGAACGCGTTAGAATCTCCCACGATCTCCTGGTTCACGCCGAGCCCTCCGCGAGCTCCCACGCGAATTGCACCACGCCGCGACGTTTCCTCGCGTAATTCAGCGATGACGCGTGTTCTACGATCGTCCAACTGCTCCCCGGCACCTGTTGGAAGCTTCAGAAACTCTGGGGCGCGAAGCTGGGGCAAGAGGGGAAGAGAGTGAGCTGAGAGAACAGCCCTCGGGTGAGCCTATAACCTGTTGAACTGACAGGTTGGCGTCAACCCCTATGCCGCTAACAAGCACCGCCAGTCTAAACGTCCACCACTACTGCCGCCAAGTTCAAGAAGTCAACGTCCATTAACATGGACGCCAATAGTCAACGGAAACACCCTGGCCGCCAACTCAGACAGAACAGCAGCATGTCCCGTTTCTTTTCAGGACCAACCCTGCTCTTCACCTGCTCAAGCTACACATCCACACCATACATTCCACACAACCGACTCACACTGGCCTCACAACGGCCGCCACAACCACAACACACACGATCCGGATGGATCCGAAAAGCACGCGACGTTACACGCAGCCTTTGCCATAGGACGCACATAGTGGTATTGTTCCACCGCCGCCACCTCCACCTCAGGTAGCTCAGGGATTAGACATGACTCGATTTCTTGAGGGGATGGCTCAGTTTGTAGCTCAGCACCGTGACGCGCCGGTACCCCAGGGTGGTACTGGGAGGGTGTTGAGGGAGTTCTTACAGTTTCAGCCTCCTCAGTTTTTGGGCCAGCCTGATCCAGATGCAGCGCGGGCATGGTTAGATGCTGTGGAGCGGACTTTTCGTTCCATGGAGTATGTTCCAGAGGAGCGAGTGCTGCTAGCCAGTTACCAGTTGCAGGCGCAGGTGTTGACTTGGTGGTCCGCTGAGTGGGAGACTACTTTTCAGTCTCGCCCACTGAGACAGATTCCGTGGCAAGAGTTTGTCGTTTCTTTTGAGAGAGCCTTTGTCCTACTTACGTCCGGACGGAGAGGTTGTACCAGTTCTGGACTTGCAGCAGAGGGACTCTACTGTGGTGCAGTACAGGGCCAGATTTGTGGAGCTAGGGCGTTATGCTCCGCAGATTATGGGAGATGAGGGTCTGAGGACTCAGCAGTTCGTGAGAGGCTTGAGGCCAGAGCTCAGCAGGCGCTGATAGTTGCTCGTGTCACAGACTTGGATGCGGCCTATCAGACAGCGGCAGCGTTGGAGGCAGACACCTTGCGGACTCGTGCTCGGAGTGCAGAGGTTCAGACGCAGGTAGTTCCTTCTCAGCCTCACCAGCAGCAGGGTAGTGTGCAGACGACCCCGAGGACTGCGACTTCCTACGCGTCCACTTCTACTGGGACGACGGCGAAGTCAGGATCTCGGAGGAAGTTTCGGCGTGATAGGAGGCAGGCAGAGCAGAGGCAGCAGTCGGTTGGGAGTGTTCAGCAGCCGACAGGTCAGCCTTCGCAGCAGGTACAACGTACTTTTGCTGGTCAGTGTTACCGGTGTGACCAGATGGGTCATATGGCGCGAGATTGTCCTTTGCTACCTCGTGTGCCGCAGCAGCAGACCCAGTCACAGCCCCGAGTGCAGCAGCAGCAGCAGGCACCTGTGCAGCAGCGTCAGCAGACCGGAGGTTCTGGTGGATCGAGAGGTAGAGGTCGTGTTACTCACTTGACTCGTGCAGACGCGGAGGCAGCTCACCTGGTGGAAGGTACTGTTTCAGTTTTTGGTTGTGCAGCTAGAGTCTTGTTTGATTCCGGTGCCTCTCACTCTTTTGTGTCTGAGGACTTTTTAGACTCCCTTGGAGAGTTGAGTTCGGGAGAGTCTGTTGAGTTAGCAGTAGAGTTGCCGACAGGGGACTTTGTCCTTACGTCCTACTGTCTTGAGGAGGTACCTGTGCAGTTGCAGGATCAGTTGTTGTCAGCCCGTCTGTTTGCCTTGCAGTTACATGACTATGATGTGATTTTGGGTATGGACTGGTTAGAGCGGTATGGTGCAGTGATGGATTGCCAGAAGAAGAGGGTGCACTTGCGGATACCTGGGGCAGCGGCGTTCTACTTCCAGGGTATCGTACCTCTTACTTCTCGCTTTTTAGTTTCTGCTTTGAGGGCAGGGAGATTACTTGCTTCTGGTTGTCAGGGTTTCCTAGTTTCTGCAGTGACTCTTGACCAGATTGCCTCGGGAGTGGGGGACATTCCCGTAGTGTGTGAGTTTCCGGATGTTTTTCCGGAAGAGTTGCCTGGTCTACCACCAGAGAGAGAGATTGAGTTTACTGTAGAGTTAGTTCCTGGCACTTTACCTTTTGCACAGGCACCGTACCGTATGGCACCAGCAGAGTTGAGGGAGTTGAAGAGGCAGCTTGAGGAGTTGTTGGAGAAGGGCTATATTCGTCCTAGCTTTTCTCCGTGGGGGTCACCTGTTTTGTTTGTCCGGAAGAAGGATGGTAGCCTGAGGTTGTGTATTGATTATAGAAAGCTAAATCAAGTGACCATCAAGAATAGGTATCCTTTGCCTAGGATTGATGATCTCTTTGATCAGCTTCAGTCTGCTCGTGTCTTCTCGAAGATTGACTTGAGGTCGGGCTACTATCAGTTGCGGATTAGAGATTCGGACATTGAGAGGACTGCTTTTCGGACCAGATATGGACACTTTGAGTTTTTGGTGATGCCATTTGGGCTCACCAATGCTCCAGCAGCCTTCATGGATCTGATGCACCGGGTGTTCCACCAGTTCTTGGACCGGTTTGTCGTAGTGTTTGTTGACGACATTCTGGTGTACTCCGCTTCGGAGGAGGAGCACGCCGAGCACCTGAGGATCGTGTTGCAGACCTTGCGAGAGCACCAGTTGTATGCCAAACTTAGTAAGTGTGAGTTTTGGCTACAACAGGTTCACTTTTTGGGGCACGTGATCTCAGGTGAGGGAGTTTCAGTAGATCCAGCGAAGGTTGAGGCAGTTTTGCAGTGGGAGAGTCCCAGATCTGTGTCTGAGATTCGTAGCTTTCTGGGTTTGGCAGGTTACTACCGCAGGTTTGTTCGAGATTTTTCTCAGGTTGCTGCACCCTTGACTCGGTTGACGAGAAAGGGAGTTCCATTTTTGTGGTCGGAGCAGTGTGAGCAGAGCTTCATAGAGTTGAAGCGACTGCTTACGTCGGCGCCAGTTCTTGCCTTACCTTCAGGTGAGGAGGGTTTTGAGGTTTGCACAGATGCTTCAGGTGTTGGTTTGGGTGCGGTCTTGATGCAGCAAGGCCGAGTGGTGGCTTATGCGTCTCGCCAGCTTAAGCCCCACGAGGAGAGTTACCCGACCCACGACCTAGAGCTTGCAGCTGTGGTGTTTGCTTTGCGGATTTGGCGTCTTTACCTGTACGGAGTGAGTTTTGTAGTCCGTACCGACCACCAGAGTTTGAGATATGTGTTTTCTCAGAGGGATCTGAATATGAGGCAGCGTCGATGGATGGAATATCTGAAAGACTATGATTTCAGCATTGAGTATAAGCCTGGAAAGGCGAATGTAGTTGCAGATGCCTTGAGTAGGAAAGCACAGATGAGTCATCTGATGCTTAGAGAGTGGCAGTTGTGGCAGTCTGCGACAGAGGGATCTTTCAGAGTTTCGTCCAGTCGTCGTCAGTGTGTGTTGGGCAGTTTGTTAGCAGCTCCCGCCGTTGTGAGACAGGTTGCTGAGGCTCAGCAGGCAGATCCCGAGTTGCACAGTGTGTTGCTTCTCCCAGAGGTTGAGCTTTGCGAGGACGGGACTGTTAGGTTCCGAGATAGACTCTATGTTCCTGTTGAGGAGTCTATCAGGAGAGTCGTGTTGCAGGAGGCACATGGTTCCAGGTACTCTATTCATCCAGGGGCGACCAAGATGTACCACAGGTTGAGACGTCAGTTTTGGTGGCCTGGGATGAAGAGAGACATAGCGGCTTTTGTTGCTAGGTGTTTGGTCTGTCAGCAGGTGAAGGCCGAACATCAGCGTCCAGGAGGACTTGTGCAGCCGTTAGAGATTCCGATGTGGAAGTGGGACCACGTGACGACTGACTTTGTTTGTGGTTTGCCGAGGACAGCTGGAGGTTTTGACAGCATTTGGGTTCTTGTGGACAGATTGACGAAGACTGCCAGATTCTTGCCTGTCAGGACTAGTTGGGGTGTGAGTAGGTTGGCCGCGTTGTACGTAGAGCGGATTGTTCCTTTGCATGGAGTGCCGATCTCTATTGTGTCAGACAGGGATCCTCGCTTCACTTCTGGGTTCTGGCGCAGTTTCCAGAGAGCTTTGGGGACAGAGTTGGCTTTTAGTTCCGCCTACCACCCTCAGTCAGACGGTCAGTCAGAGCGGACTATCCAGACTTTGGAGGACATGCTTAGAGCTTGTTGCCTGGAGTGGCAGGGTCGTGGACAGTTCACTTGCCGTTGGTCGAGTTTGCATATAATAATAGTTATCACTCCAGTATCGGTTTGGCACCATATGAGGCTTTGTACGGACGACCGTGTCGCACTCCTCTTGACTGGTTCGAGGTTGGCGAGCGAGTTGTCACGGGGCCGGAGTTGGTTCAGCAGTCAGTTGAGGTAGTTCAGCTTGTGAGACAGAGGCTTCAGTCAGCTCAGAGTCGGCAGAAGAGTTATGCAGATCAGCGCAGGCGACCGCTCGAGTTTCAGGTAGGAGACCAGGTGTTTGTTCGTGTGTCTCCTATGAAGGGAGTGGTGAGGTTCGGTAAGCGTGGAAAGTTGAGTCCTCGCTTTATTGGGCCTTTTACCATTTCTGAGCGTGTCGGAGGTTTGGCGTATAGACTTGAGCTTCCGTCAGAGTTGGCAGCAGTGCACGACGTGTTCCACGTGTCGATGCTTCGGAGGTACCTTTCTGACGAGTCTCACGTTCTGCAGAGTGCAGAATGGTCTGAGGTGACTCCAGTGTTGACTGTACCAGAGTTTCTGTTGCACATTGAGGATCGCCGAGTTCAGAGGTTGAGGAACAAGGCAATCCCTTTAGTTCGTGTTGCGTGGCAGCGGCACTCCGGTGGTGAGTCGACATGGGAGCGGGAGGACGAGATGCGCGAGCAGTTTCCGTACCTCTTTGGCGAGTTTTCTTTCTTTCCTTGTGTTGTTTGAATTTTGAGGGCAAAATTCCTTAAGGGGGGAGGGCTGTAAGGTCTCGGGTCTTTAGTGGATCCTTATTGGGTCTATAGTGGTTCTGTGTGGTCGACGACAAGACCATTGTCGTTGACTTGGGGTTGACGGCCAGGGCTTGCCGTTGAGTCAGAGTCAGCGTCCAACGATGTGGACGTTGAGATTGAACTCAACGACATGGGATCTGGACGTCAGTCTGTAGGCGGTTCAGTAGGCGACCAGTGATGTTGACGTCGACTGGTCGGGCCTGTTGAAATAGGGCAGCCCGAGAGCAGAACCCATCTTTCTCTTTCCTCTCCTTCCCTCCACCTTTGCTTTTCTTGATTTCCGCAACTTCTGTTGGTTGATCTGAGCTCGTGGAAAGCCCTGGATCGCGTGGCGTTGCTTGATCGGGCGGGAAACGCGAGATTTTGGTGTGATTCGCGCGGAGTCTTCGGGGGAATCCGGCGCGATTAGTGGCTATTTGGGGATTTTTAAGGCTTTCTGAGGTAGAGACTTAACTCCTACAACCTTCCTCATCAAACCAGCATTCTCAATTAAGTGAATTGGTGTGCAAATCATGGTTTAGGGTTGGGTTGTATCATGCCGGGATTTTGGGTAAATTGGACAATCTAGGCGTTAGATTGTTTAATTTAGTTGTGCTGGTAGTTTAGATTGATGAGAGGAAGTGTTTCCCTCCATCAGTCGAGGTTCTGTTGGGTGGTTCTGCCCATTGGAACTGATTTGGTTCAGTTCTGGGTTTAGGGGACTGAAGATATCAACGTCCACATCTGTTATCGTTGAGATCTTCAGGGGTGATTTAAACGACAAGGTCGATTGCCGTTTAATCAGGATAAACGACATGGTGAGTGCCGTTTACCTCATATTGGCGGCAATCGATGTGGCCGTTAATCTCCTGTCTCCCAGCAGACCTGAGTTGTGTGTTTAGAGGCGATTGACATGTGATGTCCGCCCTAATAGCACATGTGGGCCAGGCTTAGAGTGTGACTCCGCCTGTGCATTTGAGTAGTTGATTATAGCACGAGGTGTTTACTTTCTGTACGGGGTTTCAGATGTTGAGTGTGTTCCGTCTATTGTACGCGCGTTGCGTTACCGTGTACCCGTTTCTGTTGTGTTACCTAGGCGTGGGTGCGACTCCGTCTAGACGACTAGTGTGTGGTTATCCTCCGCTAGTGAGCCAGGACGTCGAGTGCGACTCTGTCCTGTGCGTACTCCTTGTGGTGGTTTTGAGCCGGTCTCCGTGGAGCCCCTTCTCTACCGCTAGGGTCAAGCGTAGGGAAAAAACCGGTCGTGGACCAGACGCGAGAGAGAGCGTCTGTAGTGTGCACACGTGGCTAGGGTTGAGAGCCTCTGTGGTGACGGGACGCCGAGCCACAGACCCTAGCTGAGTCCTACTTGCTGTGTGTGTGAGTGTGTGTTACTGAGCCGCGTGGTTTACAGTTTTGTGTTGTGGTGCGACGTGTACTTACTTTTAGTTTTTACTTTCCGCACTTTAGTTCAGTTGCCGGTGGGGTTACTTTTCCCTACTGGGTCTCTTTTCTTGAGACTCACTCCCTTCCCTTTCAGGTGGGTCTTCGTCGACTCCCGTTCCAGGCGAGTCTAGCCACTCCGGTGTTGGTGCTCCCTAGCTGCAGTGAGTAGTACCTTTTTGTTGTACTTCTGTACTCTGTACTTTGCTCAGACTCTGAGGTTGTATATGATATGTTCATATAGTGAAATTTTACAGCTTTGCATGGTGCATATCTTCTTACATATAGTCTCCTCGGACTTTCACTTCCTACCCTTCCGAGCTTGTCTCGTGGGTTAGCGGGTCAGAATTCGGGTTACTGGTTGTTACTGGTAATGCGGATTCTGGGTCGTTACACCGTTGTTCACTTTGTTAAGGGAAAATTTTAATCTTTTGGATGCAAGCATGCTTATATCCTGCCATTTTACTGTTGAAGGTGAAAAAGAGAAAATGGCGACAATGTTCATGCTGATAAGAACCCAGATACAACCTGTCTTCAATCTCCCCTACATTGCAGCCTACAGGATAACAACCCAACACTCAGAAGCACAAGGATCATGTAAGCACAGACCCTGTCAGCCAACAATCTGAAACTCAAGATAAACCACCCCCCACAGACAAGGCAAATGACATTTTACCATAACAACATAGAAAGCATAAAGGAAAGGAAAACCATCAGGAGACAGGAAAGCAGGCTAAGCAACCAACCAGCAAAAGCATCATTATCTCCCTGTCCGTTGTTCACTTTGTTAAGGCAAAATTTTAATCTTTTGGATGCAAGCATGCTTATATCCTGCCATTTTACTGTTGAAGGTGAAAAAAGAGATAAAGAAATGCTATGAACTCATACACAAGCTTGGGAGGGGAGTCCTATACCTGGGTTCTTCAAGAGTTACGGCAGAGCACCCACATTATCTGCAGGCAATGGAGCTGACAAGAGATGTAAGATATTATGTTGTCATCCTTTATGTTATTGAGAATCTAACTCTGGAGAAATTTTAGATGCCATTTTGCTTTATTAATATGAGCCATGACTACTATCACATTTCTTTTGGTGGTTCTTCCCCTTCCTCAATTAGATTCTGGGTCATTTTTATAAACAGAGTTGGTAATTGGTAGTTCATGACTTAAATATGTGGAAGTGCCATCCCAACATAAAAGTTACAAGGACCAGAGGTAGACCCCAGAATAGCATCTTGTGACTGAGGATCAAAGCAAATCCTTGTACACCAAATAACAAAATTTGTAAGCATTACTGTGTTGATTCCTAATGATCAGAAGTAACATGTTGACCATATGGGAACAAATAATGATCAGTATTGAAGATTTTTTTGCTTTAAATTCGTCTCATTAGAATTGGATAGTCTTGGAGGTAGATGGCAGAAGTCATAATTTAAATGGTATATTGTTTGTGTCTATGCCCCCACTAATGCAGCCCAAAGAAGCATATTCTTAACAGTGGAGTTTTATAGTACTTTACCACATCAAAAGTGGCACCATTGTAGTGCTTAGAAGGCACATAATTCAAATCATATAAACTTTGAAAATACCTAATAATCAAAATATATAACTTACTCGCATCTAACAATATGCTTGACTCACCGAGGCATTTGGAAGGTTCATGGAAAGTATAGCCTCCAAGTGTTCTAGCCGCATTTGCATCTCTCGCTCTCTAGCTTGCATGGCCTCCACTTGTTCTTGTTGACGTGCTTCCATCTCTCTCTCACGTGCACGCACACCTTGTATTTCTGCCATTGCATTTTGAAGCTCTGATTGAGTGTTCTCTAGTTCGACAGTGAGCCGTCTAATGTTGTCATTTCTTGCTTCATTTGCCATATTATGGCTCCATGCTACTCTAGACCATCCTAACCACGACCTCTCTCATATCCCCCATGATGCCGTTGTAAACAGCATCAAGAACAGAGTTAGTACAGATGGATCCGAACTGCTTGTGAAATTTCTTTCTTCACATGTTGCTATTGCTTTCTCCTGCACCACAAAATTAGAGATGTAATGAGCTATATTTGTATTTACAAAAGTTAGTTCACATATACAACACATATAGCACGAGTATATTCGTTTGGATATTCTCCACTCTTTGTCTGATGAGCCTTAACATATGCCCCAACTGTTGAATAGCTATCTCCCAATTTCTCTCGCTGCATTCAAGTCAAAACATATAAGTTCTAAGATTACTGAAAATCTATAAATCCTAATAATGGAAAAATAAAAATCTGTACTTGTTCGTGATGATGACGGGCAATGGATTTTGCCCCAAGTGTATGTGTTGCTTGTTCTTCTGCACGATTTTTCTTGTTTCTTTCTGTTTCTTGTATTTTCTTTGGGTTTTTCCAATATTGCAGAAGTAAATCCCAAGTTTCTGGGGATACCCTTCCATTGGGTGCTGTCTTAGAAAATTCCCCATTAATGCCTATCATATATCCTGCTTTTTTCAATGTTGCACGCCACTCTTTTACCTTATTAGATATTGAGTACTCACAAAATTTAGTGACATCAATCATATTGGAAGGCATCCCCTCTTCATCAACAAAATCATATTCCACCTGTATGATTGAATCATTAGTAGTATTATATCACATAAGAGCAATACAATAATTTAAGATGAGGAAAAATAACTTGCCAATAATTCCTTCATGACATCATTCAAGCTTTGCTTAGATTGTTCCCGCCACTCCTTGTATGGTTGGAAGTAATTGTCATTTCTTGCATACAATCCAAGAACTTCAGCAAGTTTTGAAGCCTCTTCTCCAACTGGTTGACGATGAATGAACATGCATTTCCATTTTTTCCCATTCGGGGGTTTACATGCTGACTTAGATATTGGCCCTCGTGTCCTCTTTACTGTGGAAGTAGTTGATCTTGAAGACTCTATGTGGATAGAGTTGCTTACATGTATATTTTCAAAATTGCCCTCTTGTTCATCAGGTGACTGGTGTGTGCAATTAGTAGTCGTACTAGGATCTTGAAGAGTAGGCTCTACATCAACTCTATTAACAATAGTTCCAAGTGTGCGTGGATGCTGAATGGTACGTCTCTTCTTTGAAACAAAATCTAAAATAAAGAACATATGACTGACAGGAAGCTTTAACATAACTCAGATATAATTTCAGATATCTTTCAAATACATGCAAACATGTCTCATGGAATGTGTATCACAAACTCTATTTTCTCTTGCATTCTTTAATAGAAAGATCAACAGTGATAAAATAAAAGCATCAAACTCAGGAAAAAACATAGATATGATTTAGGACATATTTCAGATACATACAAACCATTGTATAATAACAGAGAGTGATTTTTTCAAACTTATCTGGATAGAAAAAAATAATGCAAGCATCAAACTTATTTTTTGGACACAAAAAGCATCAAACTCATAGAAATTTCAGATATAATGTAGGACATATTTCAGATACATGCAAACCTATCTTATTATCATAATTAAAAGAATATCATCTATTTGATCATTATACAATGAAGGGTGCCTTGAAAATGGGGCTGACCATTGTATTCTAGCCATCAGACAAAATGAGGCATTGGAACTATATATAAGATTTGCCAAGAAACCCCTGTGAAAATTTTTTCCTCTCTTAAGAAAACCTTTTCTCATATGACAGCCTGGGGCCCATTTTCCCATTTTCAAAGTATGCCACCTGATCTTACTCAGGCATCTGGGATGATTTGCTAGCTCTCCCAGGGGCTGCAACAAAATGCATAAACTACAAACATATATATATATATATATATATATATATATATATATATATATATATATATATATATATCTGCTTGAGAATCCATGCATATATCATGTCTAACTTGCCTTATCCTTGATAAAAGGATAAATATAGAATCCATGCACATATGAGAATGTTCATCTTGCATTAGTCTTGATAAGATGATGAATACAGAATCCCATGGGACGTATTTGTTCCATTTATTACAGATGTCAACTATCATTTTTGCCATCCAAAAATAATAATATCTGGAGTTGTACTCACCAAATATTGCACATATACAAATGTGAACATTCACACATGGAGAGTCAGAAGTGAAAGAAAGTGGCAAAGATAATTCAGTGTAAAAAAAATTATCAGACCCTTATCTCAAAGTATAATATTTAATAATTGCAACTAATCAAAATTTGCTTTGGGTGAAGTAATATAAACGAACCATTACCTGGGATTGCAGTCAACCTATCACAATGAATTGATCCCCTTTGTGGAGCCGTATGAGAGCTGTTGCTTTGAACATCTAACAAATGCAAAAAAATATCAAATGCAATGTCCAGAAACATCACACATTAGCACCTTCACATTTGGAAGCACAATACCTAGGAATCTCAATCTAGTGCCAAGCCTCATGCCTATTTAATAACAAAAGATACTTCTGCTAAGAAAAGGCTGGAGATATCCCCATAAAGTGATGATGCAAAAGCCATGCCCTAATAATATAATTAATCCAGTTAGATGATTGCATGTACCATTTACATTGTAGGTCCTGTTTTACATTTGACATGGTACCTAGCAACACCATCTAAGTGGTTCATCTTTTATCCGCTCAATACATGATAAATAAGCATTGAAACTATATATAAGATTAGCCAAGAAACCCCTGTGAAAATTTTTTCCTCTCTTAAGAAAACCTTTTCTCATATGACAGCCTGGGGCCCTTTTTCCCATTTTCAAAGTATGCCACCTGATCTTACTCAGGCATCTAGGATGAATTGCTAGCTCTCCCAGGGGCTGCAGCAAACTGCATCAACTACAAACATTTTTTTTTTTCTGTTTGAGAATCCATGCATATATCATGTCTAACTTGCCTTATCCTTGATAAAAGGATAAATATAGAATCCATGCACATATGAGAATGTTCATCTTGCATTAGTCTTGATAAGATGATGAATACAGAATCCCATGGGACCTATTTGTTCCATTTATTATAGATGTCAACTATCATTTTTGCCATCCAAAAATAATAATATCTGGAGTTGTACTCACCAAATATTGCACATATACAAATGTGAACATTCACACATGGAGAGTCAGAAGTGAAGGAAAGTGGCAAAGATAATTCAGTGTAAAAAAATTATCAGACCCTTATCTTAAAGTATAATATTTAATAATTGCAACTAATCAAAATTTGCTTTGGGTGAAGTAATATAAACGAACCATTACCTGGGATTGCAGTCAACCTATCACAATGAATTGATCCCCTTTGTGGAGCCGTATGAGAGCTGTTGCTTTGAACATCTAACAAATGCAAAAAAATATCAAATGCAATGTCCAGAAACATCACACATTAGCACCTTCACATTTGGAAGCACAATACCTAGGAATCTCAATCTAGTGCCAAGCCTCATGCCTATTTAATAACAAAAGATACTTCTGCTAAGAAAAGGCTGGAGATATCCCCATAAAGTCATGATGCAAAAGCCATGCCCTAATAATATAATTAATCTAGTTAGATGATTGCATGTACCATTTACATTGTAGGTCCTGTTTTACATTTGACATGGTACCTAGCAACACCATCTAAGTGGTTCATCTTTTATCCGCTCAATACATGATAAATAAGCATTGAAACTATATATAAGATTAGCCAAGAAACCCCTGTGAAAATTTTTTCCTCTCTTAAGAAAACCTTTTCTCATATGACAGCCTGAGGCCCTTTTTCCCATTTTCAAAGTATGCCACCTGATCTTACTCAGGCATCTGGGATGAATTGCTAGCTCTCCCAGGGGCTGCAGCAAACTGCATAAACTACAAACACATTTTTTTTTCTGTTTGAGAATCCATGCATATATCATGTCTAACTTGCCTTATCCTTGATAAAAGGATAAATATAGAATCCATGCACATATGAGAATGTTCATCTTGCATTAGTCTTGATAAGATGATGAATACAGAATCCCATGGGACCTATTTGTTCCATTTATTACAGATGTCAACTATCATTTTTTCCATCCAAAAATAATAATATCTGGAGTTGTACTCACCAAATATTGCACATATACAAATGTGAACATTCACACATGGAGAGTCAGAAGTGAAGGAAAGTGGCAAAGATAATTCAGTGTAAAAAAAATTATCAGACCCTTATCTCAAAGTATAATATTTAATAATTGCAACTAATCAAAATTGCTTTGGGTGAAGTAATATAAACGAACCATTACCTGGGATTGCAGTCAACCTATCACAATGAATTGATCCCCTTTGTGGAGCCGTATGAGAGCTGTTGCTTTGAACATCTAACAAATGCAAAAAAATATCAAATGCAATGTCTAGAAACATCACACATAAGCACCTTCACATTTGGAAGCACAATACCTAGGAATCTCAATCTAGTGCCAAGCCTCATGCCTATTTAATAACAAAAGATACTTCTGCTAAGAAAAGGCTGGAGATATCCCCATAAAGTCATGCTGCAAAAGCCATGCCCTAATAATATAATTAATCCAGTTAGATGATTGCATGTACCATTTACATTGTAGGTCCTGTTTTACATTTAACATGGTACCTAGCAACACCATCTAAGTGGTTCATCTTTTATCCGCTCAATACATGATAAATAAGCATTAGAACTATATATAAGATTTGCCAAGAAACCCCTGTGAAATTTTTTTCCTCTCTTAAGAAAACCTTTTCTCATATGACAACCTGGGGCCCTTTTTCCCATTTTCAAAGTATGCCACCTGATCTTACTCAGGCATCTGGGATGATTTGCTAGCTCTCCCAGGGGCTGCAGCAAACTGCATAAACTACAAACATATTTTTTTTTTTCTGTTTGAGAATCCATGCATATATCATGTCTAACTTGCCTTATCCTTGATAAAAGGATAAATATAGAATCCATGCACATATGAGAATGTTCATCTTGCATTAGTCTTGATAAGATGATGAATACAGAATCCCATGGGACCTATTTGTTCCATTTATTACAGATGTCAACTATCATTTTTGCCATCCAAAAATAATAATATCTGGAGTTGTACTCACCAAATATTGCACATATACAAATGTGAACATTCACACATGGAGAGTCAGAAGTGAAGGAAAGTGGCAAAGATAATTCAGTGTAAAAAAAATTATCAGACCCTTATCTCAAAGTATAATATTTAATAATTGCAACTAATCAAAATTTGCTTTGGGTGAAGTAATATAAACGAACCATTACCTGGGATTGCAGTCAACCTATCACAATGAATTGATCCCCTTTGTGGAGCCGTATGAGAGCTGTTGCTTTGAACATCTAACAAATGCAAAAAAATATCAAACACAATGTCCAGAAACATCACACATTAGCACCTTGACTACTTTTCTTGAACTAAAGTATTGATTCATTTCACTTTAAAATTTTTCTCAATTGTAACTTACTTCCTTGAGCAATAAGGCTACTTGGCCTCCTCTCCTCTACATATATCTGTTGCCCATCAAACTGAATAGAGAATTGCTTTTCTCTATTCTCATGGAAACCCCCTTGGACACCATTGTATCGAACATCTGGAAAATTAAAAGGTAGTTAAGAGATTATATAAAATGGCACATCCCTTATAATCATTATGCATTCATAAATTTCAAATAAAATGCTTGTTGATGACAAAAGAAGAAATAACTTGCCTGAGGGAGGATTTGGTGCAAGCCTTTTTTAAGGGATATAAGTTGCGTTGAAGTGTTCTTGTTATATAATGAAGTTACAATCTTGAACTTCAATTTTGGGGCCATTTTTTCTGCAAGAAAAAAAAAACTTAATAAAATGCATATGTTGTAAGTACAAAGAAATCAACAATAATGATTTTAGATGGAAAATTTTACCTTATGTTATACCTATGTTGTTTTTTTGTTTTTCTTCTTTGCTACAGTCAATAAATCTTCATCTATTCTTGTCCCAATACCAAGTTCCCTTCTCACCCAAGAAACATCATTATCACTAGCTTCTAAATCACCACTTGACATTGTTGGCTCTATACCTCTCAAAAATGTAGCATCCTCATTTTCCTCATCTTCAGTTTCAATGATGGGCACTTCAAAAGTATCTCTTGGTTTCCATCGACAAACAACACTCCATCCCAACTTCAAAGGGTCATCAGAATAATAAACTTGTTGTACTTGTGATGGCAAGATAAATGGCTCATCTTCAAAAGTTGAACGTGTTGTATTCACGGAGGTGAGTTTGAACTCATCCACTAATAGGTCAAGTCCTACATTCATGTCGTACCATTTGCACTTGAAAAGAACTATAGGTGGCATATTGCCAAATTGAAACTCTATTATATTTTGCAAAACACCATAAAAGATATTTTCATGGTCACCGATCGTCACAACACCACTATTTTGAGTAACCCGTGAAATATCCACAGATTTTGTTTCAAATTTGTATCCATTTGTGAAAAAAGCTTGGTATGAGACAACATCATGTTTGGGACCTCGAGCAAGACATGTGACTTCCTCCGGTAGAGCCATTTGCTCTCTTAATTGATCAATCTAAGAATATGATATGCAAAAAAGTGTTAAAATATTATTACCTTCATTTGATATTGAAGTGACAAAAAAGTCATGTATGAGACAAAAAAAGAGTAGAAGACTTACATAATCTCTAAACCATCCAACAAACTTGTTATGCTGCTCTAATTGGATACGATCATCACTCCAAGTTGGATGTTGGCCTCTCACAAAATTTTTGTGTATTCTATGTATAATTAAGAATATATATATGTTAGTTGAAAGCAATATGTAATCAAATAAAATAATATATAAAATCACACAAAAAACTTACAGTAGGTATGGTTGTATTGATGGAGTATTGAACAATAGAAAACGATGTGCTTGATATGCATGCTCAACAACTATGTGCCCTGAAACTCCTGCTCCAATTGGGCCCTCATCAAATCTCACTGGTCTATTTAATTTACTTTCCACATCATTCAAGTAACGTGCACAAAAGATTGTGGCTTCCTCCATAAGATAACCTTCAGCAATAGACCCCTCAGGCCGACTTCTGTTACGTATATAATTCTTCAACGTAAGTAAGAATCTCTCTATTAGATACATCCACCGAAATTGCACCGGTCCAGCAAGTTTAGCCTCAGTTGCAATATGGACAGTCAAGTGCACCATGACATCAAAAAATACAGGAGGGAAAATCCTCTCTAATTTACAAAGAATAATGGGAATCGAGTTTTCAAGTTTTTCCATTGTCTTAACATCAATCACTTTAGCACACAACTCTCTAAAGAATATACAATATTCATTCAATACCATAGCAACAGATGTTGAAAGTGCAGTTCTCATGGCTAATGGGAGAAGTTGCTGCATCATTATATGACAGTCATGACTCTTCATTCCCACAATTTTTCGTTCTCGTAGTCGTACTTGTTGAGAAATATTTGAGGAAAATCCATCTGGCAATTTTAAACTTTTCAACACTCCTAAAAATCTCTGCTTCTCTACATTGGTCATATTATAAGAGGCATGAGGCAGAATAAATTTTCCAACAAACTTCTTTGAAGGTCTTACATGCAAAGACTTCCTTATTTTCAACTTCTTCATATCAAGACGTGATTTGATGTTATCTTTACTTTTGCCATCATTTTGTAGAATAGTATGCAAAATTTTCTCACAAACATTTTTTTCAATGTGCATAACATCTAGATTATGCCTCACCAACAAGCTTTTCCAATATGGAAGCTCAAAGAAAATACTCTTCTTCTTCCAACCCTCTGGCAATTCTTGATCTTGATTTCTACTAGCTCGACGTACACCACTAGGATCTTTCCCAAATATGACATTATTATAACCATCCCACTTTCTTAACACATCATCTCCAGACAAGGGAATAGCTGGTAGCTCGTACTCAACCTTGCCATTAAATGTCCGAGTGTCATCTCTCCAAGGATGGTCATGCGATAAGAAATGACGATGTCTCATATATACGCATTTACGACTAAAAGGAAGATATATCGATCCATGGTGAACATGACAAATAGGACAAGCTTTATATCCATGTGTGCTCCAACCAGACAACATACCGTATGCAGGAAAGTCATTAATCGTCCATAAAATAGCAGCATGCATTTGAAATAGTTGTTTTCCCTCGACATCATTTGTCTCCACTCCGTGCTCCCATAATAGTTTCAACTCATCAATCAACGGTTGAAGGTAAACATCAATGTCATTGCCAGGAGATTTAGGACCATCTATAAGAAGAGACATCATAAAGAAAGATTGCTTCATTGCCAGCCATGGAGGTAAATTATAAACTACTAGAATGACAGGCCATGTGCTTCGACCGCTACCTGCTCCGATCTTAAATGGACTAAAACCATCACTAGCAAGTCCAAGTCTGATATTACGAGGATCTCTACTAAAAGATGAAATTTTTTTATCAAAATCTTTCCAAGCCTCAGAGTCTCTAGGATGACTCATTTTTCCATATTCATCTCGTGGAGCTGTATGATGCCATGTCATTAAATTTGCTGTCTTCTCTGACATGAATAACCTTTGAAGCCTTGGAATCAAAGGGAAGTGACGAAGAATTTTGATAGACACATTCTTTTTTCCTCTAGTACTATTTGTTCTCTCCTTCCATCTGGAAGCATTGCACCTGGGACATCTATCCAGATCTTTATATTCATTTCTAAACAACGCACAATCATTTGGGCATGCATGTATCTTCTCATAGCCTAGACCCAGTTGAGACATCATCTTCTTAGATTCATACGAAGAACTTGGAAGTCTATTGTCACTAGGCAATGCATCTTTAAATAATGCAAGCATAGCAGAAAAAGATTTATTACTCCATTTGTGGAGGCACTTAAGTTGGAACAAACGCACAATGAAAGAAAGCCTTGAATATCTATTGCAATCTGCATAAAGAGGTTTCTTAGCTTCTTCCATGAGCTTTTTGAATTTGTTTGTCTCTTGATTATGCTCTTCTCTTTGTGCATCATCATCAATGGGCTGCCAAGAGAAAGCATTGTTTAACATTCCAGCCATATCATCCATTTAACCAGTGAGTGTTAGATCATCTACTTGAGACCTTGTACGTGATTCTCCATGGAATTGCCAAGTAGTGTATCCTTCAGTAAATCCCTCTCTAACAACATGATAATGAATAATTTCATTTTCACGATAAAACTTATTTTCACACTTGAAACATGGACATTTCATCATTGAAGAACCGTCACTGTTCAAATTTTGTGATGCAAATTGCATAAATTGCTCAACTCCAGTCAAAAAATGTGCATTAACTCGTTCATGTTTGGTCTTGTACTTGTACATCCAACTCTTATCAGTGATGTAATTTGACTCCATCTTCTAAATACAAAACACAAACATTAGCACATAAAGTCATATAAATAAGCTCACAAAACCAATTAACATAGTGAAATATGTACCTTAATCATATCTTTTAGAGAAAGGAATCAATTTACTGTGGCAAAATTTACATGTAAATCTCTATCTACTTATTATTTTTTCTCTTCGTCTCCAATCAGGTTTCCTCCTATTGTAGCCCTCACTCCCATTGTGGCCAGTTGGATAGGAAAGAAAGTAAAGGATGACAAATGGAGGATGGGCATACCTCTTACTTTTTTCTTTTCATTTAAACTCAATCTGCGTAGATGACTTTTGTTCTCCTTTCTTCCCTTTTAATGGCATCACCTTAACATTTTCTGCCATTTTGGGTCGTGCCTTCTCTGTGGAAAAACTCTATGGAGCAATGCCATAGCTCTACTTGAATATTGTATATATCAATTATGAATATGATTAATTCCTGTCCTCATGGATACCGGTGTTATAGTGTATGACCTGAATGTATGGGCAAATGAGTGACTTTATTTATTGGTGCTATTTAGTTGTATAAAAAGCTGCAACATGATTGAATCCTTTGGGGGACTGCTATAGTTTGCATTGCGCATTATACACCAGTTGTGAGTACAACTAGTTTTGCCTTAATGTGTAGCCAAGTGGGTGTCTCTATCTGATTAGTGTAACTTACTTGTGTGGCACGGCAGTAACAAGCATGAATTTCTTGAACCGTTATTATAGTTTGCATTGTGTATCAATATACTCATCAATCATGGCATTCATTTTAGATTGAGGAGATTGGAGTTCTTTGTGGGTGGCCAGTGACAGGGGGAGAAGAAATTGCTTGCTTGCTGATTTAAGGCATATTTGATATGTTCTCTTTTGCTTATATAGCTCTATTAAAACAAATAAGCTAGATGTTCCAAGCATTTGCATGTAATTGACTTTCATCTATTTATTGAAATATGACTAGTGATAGTTATCATTGCAGAACCAAAGCATTTACATATAAAAGGCTACCAGTTCACTGTTTTCCACTACGGTTGCAACTTGTTAGTTACATGAAAAATAAGAATTCAGCACTAGGATGAAAAGGTACGAGACGTAGTGAATTTTAATTTATTCTTCATAGGTTCTACTGAAGATCACCTTACAATACTTTGCATGAATTATATATCCTTGCAATAAAATCTTCATAAAAATCAAACAGTCACTCAACATACTTGTTAGTATCATGGCCAACTTAATGTAATATAATACAAAACATAAAGAATATTAGTTGCCAACAAAATCAGTATATTCATCAACAAAAAAAATCTTTTTTTAATATAGCTCATATAAGCCATTGTTCCACCAAGATATTCAACATATTTTACCATCACCAAGTCTTAAAAATCATCATTTCAACATTCAAGCAATCTTTTAAAGCTTTAGTTGGAGAACATATCAAAATTAAGGATTCAAAAATAATTTCCATTGTATAACAATTAATGTTGTCTCTCATAGTACCATTTTTTTTTTAGGGGTGGGGGGTGGGGGCAAGGAGGATTAACATTTATTGGTGGGTTCATGGGCATGCATCTAAGAATCCAGATGTCTCTAATGGTTGCTGTACTGTTGTGAGATGGGTATGGTCTAGTTGGCTAGTACAATGAAATAGGGCTTCTTTACCTTTTGCCTGGATCATGATATATGTCACAATTCTAAACTGAGGCATAAAAAAACTTCTCAAAGGAAGAAAAGCCAAAGTGAAAACCCCAACAAGAACAAATACACAAACAACTTGGCCTAGGAATTATATCTAACACAAGCAACCCAAATTGAAGACTTCTAAAAATTGACCTTGATTGAGTAATTGACTGCAAATCAGCAGAACTTGCACAAACAACCAATACTTTTGATGCTTTGCCAAGAGTTCTGCAAAGTAATAACAATATCATTAAAACCACAAATCAGGAAACCAGAAGAGCCACACGAACAAGTGGAAAAAAAATAAAGGAAAGAGTAAACTACAAACCAAAGAAGGAAGACATAAACCACATGTTTATTGAAACATTTAGAAATGAGAAATACTTGTTGCACTTGTACAAGTGCACTTATTGTGTGGTCAAAGTAGATTGTTGTCCCTGCCCCCGGGTGGGGTAGGTGACGGGCATGGATAGAAATGGGTAATGAACGGGATAAGTTTCAGAGGGGGGAACATGTGAGATCCCGTATAAAGTTGTGGGTTTGTTTTTGGCATATATCATATTCGAAGTCATACCCTCAAATTTTGTGAAAGTTTAAAAAATATAAAATAGTTGTGAGGCCTGATTTGGTATATAGTACTCGGTATTAAACATTAAACAGTACAAAAAGAATATATTAACAAAATATGTATAATAGAGATGAAGAAGTTGAGATGAATGTGTGATAAAACTAAAATAAGATTAGTATGTTACTATGAGGAATTGAGAATAGCTTCAATTGATAGTAAAATAAGAGACAATATACTCAGACAATTTGGACATATGCATCGCCGTACTAACTCGACTCCAGTTAAAAGATGTAATTAAATCTTAGTAGATGCTAACAAAAAAAGGCATTTACGTAAAAAAGGCTACCAATTCATTTGCAGTCATGCCTGGTATTCTACTTGTTATTAACGACCACCTGGATAGTAAAGAATTTAATTATGTGTATATGTTAGTACTGTTGCAAAAGTATGGTCGGCATACAAAAGGCTGCGGCTTTCACTATTCACTTTCAAGGACAGACGATCTCTCCCCGCTTCATGGTTTTAACTGTTAGAGGGTGGTAATTTAGATAGCATCTTGAAACTGTAATTACCGGTTTCCCAGGAGCCTGTGGAGTCTGATGATGAGATCGACTTCGTCTTCCTGAAATGCCCCTTTCTTGATGTTGGGCTTGAGGTAGTTCAGCCACCGTAGTCGACAGCTCTTCCGGCAGCGTCTTAAACCTGCAAATATTTTATGGGAATTGAAGAAAGCTGAAGTTAACAGTGAAATATCTGCAGAGCTGCGATTGGACCATGCCAAAAGGCAGTGACGATGTCCATAAAACAAACAGAGAGAGAGAGAGAGAACATCCGATCACCGTCTGCTCCTCCCCCCCACCCCCGCCCCAACGCCGTCGCGCTGGTGCGAACCGAGGGTCCAAAAAAAAAAAACCTAGAGGAGCACTGCGTGGTGGAGACTTCTCCCTTGCTTGGTGTTGTAACCTCCTTCAAATATTGGATTGGAGTTGGGCGATGTAGATGGCGAAGGGATCGGGCAGGCGGGCCGTTGTTCTTCTCAAAGGTGGCACAGAGGGCGCTGAAGATTCTCCACGCTTGGACACCTCTGCTCTGGAACTGCACAAGCGGTTGTATGGGGGCGCCGGAGCTGAGAACGATTGAAGAAGCCGTCCTGTGTGTTTTTTGGGTGAAAGGGTTTTGGGCGAAGAGGGCGTAGAAAGAGAGGCGTTTGGGGATGAGAGAAGAGGGAGAAAGAGAAGCGGTTAAGGGTGAAAACGCGCCAAAAAGAAAGGGAAAAAATATTAGGAAAAAAAAAAACCTCTGACGCGAGGAAAAAAAAAAAAAAGGCGACCGTGAACCGTCGCACAGTGACCAGGAATGAAAACGACGGGTTAACACCATCGTCCACATTTAAAACCGCCCACGGTTGCTATACTTGGGTGGCGTATTCCCCTGTTTGTAGCAGTGGTTTTCCTGCTGCACACCAACCAAATCCGCACCCCCCCCCCCCGACCAAGCAAATCCCTCCAAAACCAACCCCTCCCGTCCCAAAACCCCGCCAAAACCACGCACATAGCTTCCTTTGGCGGACATATCCCCCGCAGGGGGGCAAGTGCTCGTGCCTCGCCTAGGGGCCATCTTTTCCTCCACCGCCATCTGCCTCTTGATCTCCCTCTTCTGTCGCTGCTGCAACTACTGAGCTTGCGCGAGCAGCGCCGATCAGAAGCTGCACAAGTTCGCGATCCAGACTCGTTTTTTATTCCCTGTTGTACCTTTTGTTTCTTTCCGGCTATTCGATGGATCTGTGTGCCTACGCCTTTGCTTATGCATCGTGTTTGAAGTTGGGGGAAAGCGGCAAAATCGTGGTAGTGCTTTGTGTTTTCCTTCGAGGTTTTCCTCTTCCCCTGTCCCGCTAGCAATGGCGTTTTCGTGTTGATCTTGGTGATGTCTCGGGTTGGATCTTGGTCATTTGCTGCCAAAATCTCGCCCCCGGCCCCGCTTCTCCCGCCATCAGCTCCGCCGCGGAAGAGTTTCGAGAAGCTTACCCAGAGAGATCTGGGGCGGATCGGGTTCTCGCAGGTGAGGGAGGCGAAGAGGAGGACGATGACGGCGACGACTGAGGTGAGAAATCGGATTCAAATCCTGACCCGAATCCGAAATTCAATTTTGGACCTTGATCCGAATCCTGATCCGAAATGTGATTTGATTTCGGATCCGAGTTCGGATTACACTGGATCTGACCCGGATCCGATCCGTTGACACCCCTAATCATGAGGTAAGCTATAGTGATATCTTTAAGCAAACTATATACACGTCTTGCTGATTGCTTACCGTGTTTTAACTTTAGTGAGAAAAATTGGAAGATGATTATACAACACTTGGAGCATATCTTGAGGCTCATTAAACAAAACATGAAGATTATCCAAATGAATACACTCATATTATGTGTGTAAATACACAGTGAACTCATATTTATACTCTCACACATCACTTTTGCAAACTCATTTCTTCTTTATCTAGAAGAATGTTATATTGACATGTGCTGAAAGAGATGTCACAAATAGTTCAAATCCATACATATTGTCTTACATCTTAGACACAATTTATAAAAGACATCATGGGGGATATGAGAGAGGCTGGGGATTGAGATGGTTCAAGACTGTGCCTTCAAGTAAATTGGAATCTGCTGCTTCAAATGCAAGTGTGCAACATCTTACACATGAACTTCAAAATGTAAGGGCAAAGATAGAAGTCATGTAAATGCGAGAGAAAGAAATGAAAACACGGCAAATGGAACAATTAAAGGCTATGAAAGTAAGAGAGAGAGATGCAAGAAAGCAACAAAGAGATGCAAGCACATTTGGAGAGGATGGAAGCACTATTGTCTATGCATTTTTCTGATGGCCTGATATGTTAATGTATATATTGTTCTTGAAATATTTTCTTGTAAATTTGAAAATTATTTATGTATTTATTTCTATTTCTTAGTTTATTTCTTGGTCTAACAATGGTTACTTCTACCAATTCTGCTTTGAGTCTTCAAAGTCACCCTAATACTAATCAAACTTTAATGAATTCTGAATAAACTTAAATCTATTTTTATGCAGTCTAGTTGGTTATTGTAGTGTTGCTATTTATTTTTGTTTGTATTATGTATAAATGTTACAAACATCATAGTTTGCAGTTGATTCATTTCATACTATATGTTGTTTTCTCGCAGGAAAGTGGATTGGAGGGAACGGGTGGAGAAAAGACAAGAACAAAATGCATTACCTTGGTAGAAGAAATAAAGAAAGAGTCCACACAAGCCTTCTCAAATAATTATTTTCTAGTACTTCTAATCTTTGGTTTGCATCTACAAATTTCGAACTGATCCCTTGAATGTTTTAAATTTTTTAAAAAAATTTGCCTAGATTTCTGAAGTAGTATTGGAAATTTTTTCTACCTATTATTTATCTTATGTTCTTTTGAGAGGGGCTCCTCGATCAAAAGTCTTTTATTTGATGAATAAAATATTTATAAAATCCAATAAATAATAGGTGAAAAAACTTTCCATTATTGCTTCATCATTTCTGATGGCATTTAAATGAAGGGATATTTTTGCATTTATATTTATATAGAAGGTTTAGTTTATATATATATATAGTACTGAATAGTGACAGATTTTTAATTATCAATATAAGAGGTTGTTTCTATATATAATACGTGTAGTGACAAATTTTTAAATATCAAAATAAGAGGGCTGTTTGTAATATTATTCACTTTAATTATCTAAATGTTGCCCAAGAAGAGGGGACATTTCTGCACATTATATATAGCACATGTATATATGTTAGTATATATATAAGAATGACATTATGAATATATTATTTTAAAATAAAATTGAAATATTTGAACCAATGCCTTAATCTCCTAAGTATAGACTATTCAATATGAGAAATGAAAATAAGACTCAAGTTGCTTTAAATCGAGCCAAATATCTCATGTTGTGCATAATTAATGAACAAGAAATCAAGAGATAGATGTACAATGTATTTGAACAAAACCTCAACTAGACTACATAAAATGGAACTTCAATAGAGCTCTTTTTCTCTCTAAACTATTTTTCATATTTGGGCTCTATTTTTTTTGTTCAAACTCCTTAATTCAATCTCTAAAAAATATATTTTATCCTCCCATTTGGCCATTTATTTTTGTGCGCTAGAGTTCATTTTATTTAAAACTCTTCTATGTATATGTTCTTATAGGTTGGAGGTAGTACATCTCATGGTGGAACATCTCATTCCCAACTCTCACGTTGACCAAAGATTAATTTGACTTGAAATTATATCAACTAAGGCTCCTTTTAATTTTTTTCAACCGAAGCAATCAAACTTGTTTATGGAGATGTTCAATTACTTATGTTTCTAGGGACTAGATTACGATCAAAGAATTCTATGTATAAAAGTATTCATTGGAGCTTGATATATTTCATTGATTAGTCTTAAATTTGTGTTTTGGAGAAGTTGAATTTCTTTGTATTTGTGGAAAATGTGTAAAGGAATGGGCAGGTTGAAAAAATTTAGGTTAACTGGTATTGTACGCATGATGGGCAAGTTTAAAAATTTCATTGTGGGTATATTATGTTAGTGATATGGAATGTGTAATGATGCCCAGATTTAAAAATTTTAGTGGAATGTGTGATGATATTATGTTTTAAATTTTTTCGTGGGATGTGTGATTTATGGTGGCCAGGTTTAAAAAATTATGTGGCAATATTTTTTTACAAGGAATGGGCAGGTTGCATATTTGTTTGCCAAAGAAAGACTTAGAATATTGGGGTTACATTTCTTGGCAGCTATGTGGAATCCATATTTCATAGATTCTTATTGCCTTTCTATGAGTCTTTATTGTCTTGTGATGATTGTAGAGTGCCTTTTCGTTGTTTCTCACAAAAGTAAAAATTATGAAATAAAACTTTAGAAAGTGGAAAATAAAAAAAAGCCATGATCAGTAGGGAACACATATTATTATAATCATTGCACCTAGTAATTATAGAACCATATATGATCATCAACAATTGAAAAGGCAAAGACATGGTCATAAAATGGTTTAGACTTCCTATATATGATCCTTTGGGGTCTTAAATATCTGCAAGAAGAAACAAATCAAGTTGGCATCTTGTGACTGTAACGACCCAAGATCTGACATATCAGACACCCCCACCAGTATACCCAAACCTCGAACTGTCACCTATGAGTTGATGCTCGGAAGAGTTAAAGAAGGTGTATGAGAAAGCCATATAAGAAATTGTACCACAACAAATGAACACAACTCTACTATACAACAATATAATCTTTAAACTCAGAGCATAAGTATAGTTAAAGAAAAGTACAACAATATGTACTCTACTCATAAGAGCTAGCAACTATAAGTAGGACCACTAGAGCAACTTTGCACGTCTACACTCTGAGCTGACGGAGCCACACCTGAAAGAGGAAGAGAGTGAGCTTCAACTCAATACCTAGTAGGGACATTATGTGAGACCCCGGATTTTTATTCTCTTTATAAATATACGTATGTATATGAATGGCATGTTGAGTATTTGCTTACTGTGTGCTTAGTGTGCGTAGTTCATTGTGCCTACTATAAGTTTTATCCTTCCCTTGAATATGAGCATGTGCGTATATCTATATTTATATATATATAAATACGGGTATATGGTAATTAATGCGGAAGTGAACAACTAGACAATTAGAGGTGTATTATGAATACCAAGAATCTCTGACTTAGGATACTTGAGTAACGCTATGCACGTGCTATCTAAATATTGAAGAATATCCTATACTACCTATTTTATGGAACTTTGTATGGAAGTGTATGAAGTACATATGTGTAAGTACGTATGTATGTTATCTTATATGTGTGACAATTGTATACTTAATTCTACATGCATAACACCTTGGTGTATTTGCGTATGCATATATATATTTGGTTGTAAACGTTGTTATTGTATGGTTTAGTTAATGTGTACATTGTACTTCGTGAGTTTCATGTACGTAAAAAAGTTCAAGCATAGTAGGTGTAATTAGTGGTCATATTGGGATTCTATACTCCTCATGAATAACATGCATATATCTTTATGATGATTAGGTGAGAATAGTCAATTGGATGAATTATGCATATAGTGTATATTAAGAAATCCTATACATGTAATACTTAAGCAATGTTAGGTAAAGTTGTGTAAGTTAATCAAATTACCGGTGCGCATATTGTACCCATCTGTTTCAATCATAATGTACATAAATAGGCTACACCAGTGTGCGTATACTATATATATGACAAATCAAGTGTGTGTATGCGAGGACTATTTTATCGAATGGATTATTCCTAGCTAGCATAAATCATATCACCTCCTAATGATTTGCGAAGCCCTCATAATTCTCGTCATTTAATTTGCCGTGTGTTGAGTCATACTTGTGTAAAATATCACGTACGTACAGGTAGGTGTCTACGTACATTTTATCTTAGTATGTTTATGTATGCTTGTGTATGTATATAGATATTTATGTACATATTAATTGGTATAATTAATGTGCATATGGTTATATTAAATGTAAATAATTTATGTGATGAATGGTGATAGAATGTATACCCTACTATATACATAATGCATGAATACATGCATTACATGCATGGTTTCTGCATAAATTAAGGTTCTGGCCAAAGGCCACCTTGGCGTCAACCTCTGGCCGCCGAGGTGGAGTCAACGTCCAGACCTGGACGCCAAGCCTGACTCAGGCGTCCAGCGATGTGGACGTCAACCTCTCTGACCTGCATGCGCAGCAGAGCTGCTGTCTTCTGAAGCAAGGCATGGCCACCCATTGGGAGATGTCCCCCAACGGATCTAAGGCTGTCTAATCGGCATGGTGAGTGGGTGAGGGGCTCTCCTACATCCTGAACCCGAATTGGCCTCTCCCCACTTCTCATTTTCACCCTTGCAAGAGGAGAGGAGAAGAAAGAAAAACCCTAGAGCATTCTGTGAGAAAACCCCATTTTAGAACCCTCAAATCCGACCCTTTGGAGCTGGATCTGGAGATCTACTGCAACAAGGAGGAGGCTGAAGCAAAGGAGAAGGCTTCCCCATCATCCCCTCGGCGTGGAGATCACCCAGGAACCCGGAGGAAGGCGATCTTGGAGGCACTTCTGCAACTTCTTGGAACTGCCCAAGGAGGTCTTCTTCGAGCCACAAATCCCTTGGAGGAATTTTAGAGAGGCAAGTGAGCTATCCATGGTGTTCCCTTATGAGTCTAGGATGTTTCTATGATTTTTATGGAATTTTCCTCGAGTCCTAGACCCTCCAATTCACCCAAGATTGAGAGCTCGGTCTGTGTTTTCTGCACAGACCTGGTTTGACGGCAAGGTCCCTGGACGCCGATATCATGAGCTTGGCGTCCATCGATCCTGCCGCTGACTCTGAGTCAGCGGCCAGAGACCGCCGTCTAGTTCTTCTGGACAGAACAGCTCACTGTTCTGTCCCTCTTATACATTAAATTCGGTATGTTTTATGCGATGAGGATATATTGTACACCTTATACTCTATGTATATTGTGCATTGTGGTTGTGGATGAATGTGGGTTGTGTTGGTGAATGTGGGATAATGATATCTTGTAAACATGTTAGCATGACTTGTAGACAATCTTGTAAAATCCATGATTTATGATTAGGGTTTGTGTGAATGCCTTGGTTTCGGTTTGATCATGAAGAATAGTGGGTCAGCATATGTGTTTGCCAAATTTAGTAGTTTATCCATGCTTGAGACATTGTAAATAAGTTCGGTTCGGTAAAATAAAAACATGCAAAAATGGTTTGTGGTAATTGACTTATAGATGTACGAATTAGGGTGATGTTGTAATCTAAAATCATGCATATATTAGTAGTCTCTGTGCAAAACAGTAAGTGGATAAATTGCAAAATGTGTTAGACCCATGTTAGCTTAAGTTGTGAATAATATGCTAATTAGGTGTTTGATTTTCTGTAAATCCTATTTAGCTCCGAAAAATCTGAAAAATTGAGGGAATGATTTTGAACCCGAAAACAGCATGTGGTTAAAATTTCAGGTCAATTGGAACAGTAAATAAAAAGTTATGTGTTTTCATGTGAAATGTGATAATTCGTGCATATAATTGTAATGTGGTTTGTTATGGTCTAAAACCAACATGATTAGTGTGGTTACTGTATGTTAAACTCTTGAAATTCTGTAGTACCATGTTAAGGAAAAACAGAAATGTTCATGTGAGTGAGAAAGTGAATGAAATGAGAAGAGTTATGTGTAAAACCATGTGTAAAACGGTAATGTGTAAAAGTGTAAAAGTTGTGCCTATGTGACACTGCTACCCTAAAGGCATCGGGAGCCGTATATAGAAAAGTCCCTATAGAATGCTCCATGTGATATAAGTTTGTCCCAAAGGCATTGGGAAAACCCCGGAGGTGGACAAGTACCACTGGATAGGGTGGAGAGGGCTTCTCCCGGTCTGCGCAGTTACCAAGATTCACCGCTGTATTGCCTAGGTGGTGAGTATGTGTATGAGTTGTGTAAGTGTTGTGTCATGTGTTGTGTTATGAGTTGTGTTGAGAGCTGTGCTAAGGAATGAGCACGAGCTATGAGATATTGTTAGTGTCCCCTACTGGTGGTTAGGACTATGTGTCATGGCAAATTGTTTAAGTAATAAAAAATGAGTAAAATGTGAAATATGTGAATATGGCACGTGGTAAGTGCCCAAGATGCACGTGGTAAGTGCAATCGATGTGATATGTGATAAGTGAAAGTGAAAGAGAAAATGATGTGGAAATGAGTAAATTGTATAAGTGTGAACATGTGTACGTGTCAAATGTGTAAAAGTGAGCAACGTGAATGAGTAGGTATGAAATCATGTGAAACCGAGAATGTGAGAATGTGTTATTGGAACCCATGTGAAATCAGTAAACTCATGTTGTCATTTTCATGCTTATGTGTGCATAAATGCCTAGAATCCATGTTAGGGATAATTAGTGAAAATGAGTGCAAGATAGCTTGATTACTTGTTCACATGATGTGTTTTATGTATTATTGTAGCTCTCATGTGTAGATTTATAGTCATTGAATCATATGAAATCAGCAATCTAAGGCATGTGAAAAGGTTCGTGTATGTGTTTAAAACTATGTGAAATCCATGCTAGTTGTGTTCCCTTTCATGTGTGTAAATTGTTCATGTTGATAGCTTTCATGTTTTAGCTCTTTAAAAGACTAAAGTTCCTGAGCAAATGGAACAGAGATCATGTGATAGGTGAATTTCATTTTACAAATCTGAAAGCATGAGTTATGTATAAAATTGTAGAACTTTCATGATAGGTAGAAAACTTGAATTGACTAGCATGCTATGTGTTGTTAATTGTAAAAGTGCATGTAGAAACCACTAAGACTTGTATGTGTATATCATCAGTAGTGTCGCTTGCTGAGTCTTTGGACTCACTCTTGCTTCGGCGTACAGGTTGACAGGTATCGTGCACTAGAAGGTAGCGTGGCGAGGATCATCATTAGAAGACTATTTTGTGGAGCTGTTACTAGTTGTACTTTTCTTTTGCACAAAAAAGGATTATTGTATGGACAATATTTTGGACATTGAAACTCTCTCTTTATTTTGTATTAATGTGGACATTGTCCTTCTATCTCGCTATTTAGATTATGGAGTGTGTGTTGGTGACGGATTAAGAGTTGAGTTGTTTATTTTATTCCGCTGTACTCTATTGCTATCCAGGTACATATCAACCTATCGACCAGTGTTGGGTAAATGTCCCACTGTGACGACGCCCTTTATACCGATGGGGATTGGTATAATCGTACCGGTATGAAGAGGGTCGTTACACATTAACCCAACTCACATGCAAAACAACTACGTAAACTAAGTGCAGGTAGGAAAATACAACAAGGAAGTAAACACTGTATAAGCAAAAGCCGATGACACAGCAAAGCTACTACGCTAAAAGCTAAAACGGTGACGACTGCTCCAACTCGAGAACCGTTTGTCACACAAGTACCACGTAGGAACGGCACAACACAAGTCACCACACAATCACACCATACAAGGTAGGACTAGCTATGGCCTATGGCTTAGCCACATCTCAACTAGATTCAACAGAAAGTGAAGGTACAACATCCTGGAGCATACCCCGAGGTGTGAACAAGAACAGAAAATTACACTGCTGGTGGCGTAGGCCCCCTCCGCTACGGTGCGGCTCAGAACTAGAAGATAGACGAGAACTCTCTTGCTTTCCTTCACTTGAAAGGGGGAAGTGAAATCTCCCTTAAAATCGGTACTACACAATCTCACGAGTAGCAGGAGTAATTCAACAAAAAGCTAAACAATTAATAAACAATATTACCAACTATGTGTACTAAGCATTTATAAATAAATGGTAAATCACGTACTGGTGTACGAGCTAAAGAAGAGCAACGCCACACTTGGGTCACGAAGCCTAGTTCGCGACACCAACTACTGACCCGGACAACCACAACAGACTACCTCTCAATCTCACAACTATGGAAGGAAGGTCCAATTGTGGCTCCACCTCTGCAGTACCAACAAGCTGTGGGGACCAACCAACACCACATCTGTAACGTCCCACACTGCAGACCCATGTCTGACACACCTCTAAGGGCTCTGGAACTCTTAGAGTCAGTCTATGGAACACAGGACTAGCTGGTGATCAGTACGTCTACCGGTGTCCGTCCCCCAGCCACGAGCGCGCTATAAGCGACTGAATAGGAAACTAACACACCACAAGTCACTGCCCCACTGTTGTCTTTCCTACAGCAAGACGTACAACTCGATAGACGAGTGAGGGTGTCCATGAAGATGACACAAACATTGACGGTACACACAGTATCGGGATAAATCCTGAGCACTAATGTGCCTGCCTTACAGAGAACCTAGGGTACCCGACTCGAGAGGTAACCACAGAAGGCGTCGTACCGCCCAACTCACCACATACGCACAAGTCACGTAAACATGGTGTCTTCTAATCTCAACACGTGCCAAAACACCGCTACAATACTATAAATATATAAAATGGCATAACATTATATTCACATTAACTGAAATAGGCTTTCATCCCTCGGAAGCTAGAAGGTGACAGGGGGATCTGTCGTGTTCAGAATGCAACGCCTAGATACAGTGTATTCTAAAGGTGAATGCGACGAGTCGGGCTGTCATGTTTAGAACACGACACCCAGGACCGTCACCTTCATAGACAGAACCCCAATCCGGAAGTATCACTTCCAAAAAATCCATAAAACACAGCTAAACGTCCATGCAAACCAATTACAACTAGTCTAACAGTTACAATAGCATGCCATCTAACAATTAAAACTCGTTCCATGCATCAAACACAACAATTACACCCTCTACAATAAGAAAAAGAGCAGAATCTCCCTACCTACGCGAGGAACGTAAAGAACAATGATGGATCGGCATTTCCCACGCTTCGAGCAACGTCCTCGCATCGAGAGCACGCCAAACCTCACACCACACGACCAAATTGCCACAAACCCAGCTCCAAAACCTCCTCCTGGCCGAATAGGGCTTCCTCTACTCTATTTAGCCGACCTAGGGTTCTTAACTCATCAGAGTTAAGAACGAGATGCGACTGACTGTCGCGTCAAGAATGTGACGGTTTAGGCCTTCGCCTTCTCGACATTGACACCACACTATAGCCAAGCTCGTGCCACGCGTTGGGGATGCAATTGAGCACCTCGAAACAGCGACAATGAGAATGTGACGTCGGTGTCTGTCGCGTTAAGAATGCGACACACACCTACGTCGCCTTCTCAAACAGAGAACTAGAGGGTGTGTTGGGCCTAGATTTTTGGCCCACTACACCCACACAACCTGCTAGAAACACCATACACCACGCACGGCCAAACAATGGCCCACAACCCAATTATCACACGTTCCGAATGGTCATGACGTTACACACACACACACACACACACACACACACACACACACACACACACACACACACACACACACAGAGAGAGAGAGAGAGAGAGAGAGAGAGAGCACTTGGTGTGGGGGAGAGGTTCGATGGCAATGACAATCGTGGTTACTACAATAGCAGTGACGATGGTGGTGGCAATGGAGGAGAGAGCAGGGTAGGATATTTTGAGAAGAGGATGGTGGGATCACAATTGTAACATCCTCCTTTCATTAGTCAGCCACCTTCTGATAAAGGTAGCGATGTATCAGGTTGTCGCCTTCTGAAGGCGACAGGATGGCTGTCGCATTTTGGTTGGGAACACAACAGGCATGTCGTCGCGTTCAGCCTTCTGACCGCAGTATGTAGTTTTGTCATTTTGTTGTCGGGACAGTTGGGCCAAGTGTCATGTGCTGACAGATGAAGGCGACATGTTAGGTGTCACATTCATGGTGTCAAGTCTGTAAGGATGACATGTGGCGGGTCCATTGGTCAGGTTTGACCATGACCTTGGGGTCGCGACAGGTTAGCCGTCACGTTCAGTAAGTGAAAGCGACGGGTAAGTTGTCGCGTTCTCAGGTTCGAGGCCTATATATGCAAGGACTTCAAACCAATCTTCCTCTTTCCCTTTCTTCTCCTTCCTTCCCTTCCTCCGTCTCCCGCTGTGTGAATTCTGCCATGGAGAGGCTTTGAGGGCTTCTTCCCGGCTTGGTGTTCTTCTCCGGCGTGGCTTCCTCTTCGTGGTGGTGACCCTTCTCTGGCGTGTAGGACAATCCTTGCTTGTGGACGGCGTGACCGTGGAGCTTGGAGTGAGGAGGAGGTGGCCATGCACATGAGAAGACCCCAACGGGTTGGCTCTTCATTTTGAGGTAGGGACCCTTGTCTTCCCCCTAGTTCTACCATGCTAGTACCTCCAAACCTTCTCCAAGTAAGTAGAAGCATGCTAGGACCGTAGTTGCATGTTTGGCTTGTTTGTGTTTGATATGGGGGTTGGGTGTGAGTGTTCCATCATGCATGCATGTGAGGTTTTGGAGTGGAGATGCACATCTTTGACATGCATGGGCATGGATGTGGGTGGTTTGAGCTTAAACCTTGTGTTTACATCGTTCTACATACTCCCCTCCCTTTGTACTCACCGGAGTTGTGGTTTGTGGCTCGTTTTGGAGGCCTTGGGTGTCACTGTCTGTAGTCGCGACAAGGTTCTTTTCGCGACCCAGATAGAAACTTGTCGACCCAACACCTTCTAGTATGAACGCGATGCCACACCCTGTCGCATTCTGGTAGAAACAGGGTGGCCGTTTCCTTCATGCTTGGTTTTTTCGTGGGTTGTGGGAGGTCTCGGGTGGTCACCGGACCTCTGTCCATGTTCGCGATAATGCCCTTGTCGCGACCCAGCTCGCGATAGCTTTCTTTTCGTCTTCAGACCCAGGTCGCGACAATTCGAGTGTCGCCTTTAGGTAGCGACAGCCCTTGCATCGCCTTCTGTGAGAAAGCGACAGTAACCCTGTCGCCTTCTCAGATAAAGAGTGACTAGGATCTGTTCGGAGTTCCAAACTGCTGCGACTCTATTTCTTGGCACCTGTGCTGTTTCCTAGCACGGTCCTACACTAGTCGTTCGCATGGTGCTAGGCACTTGTAGGCTTGTCCGTTGAGAGGTTGTTACCATTACCTGGACCCCCGGTCCCCGCGTGCCTGTTGAGGGAGTTCTTCAGGCGGCGGGCGAGCTCGAGTTATGGACTCTGGTAGCAGAGAGGAAAGCGGTGGGGACAACGGCGTAGAGTCGTTTGTAGAGCTCTCTTAGCTGAGTTTGGGATGTCGAGGTGGTTTTGGTGTTCTTTCGGTGCAGATCAGCTAGTCCTTCCCACTGCCTCACTCTATGTGATTCTGGTACCATTTAGAGGGGCCAGACTATGACAGTTTGTGATTACTTTAGTTCCGCGTCTCACTCCGATGGGAGGTGCTAGACATGGACTGGTGGTCGAGGATAAGGTGCGTGGCGCACCTGACTGGTTGACTAGTGGTAGTTGCCTTCCATGGCTAGTGTCTTTGTCCAGACAGTTGTTCACTATTTGTGTTTGCAGCCTTGGGTTCTTCCCAGTGCCGTGGTTTACACGGATTTTCGGTCCCATCGTTTAGTTTAGATCGATGGCCGTGTAGTTACTTTACGCTTCCGCACTTACTCTGTTAGTATAATAGATTTATTTGCTTAATTTCAGTTATAAACATATATCTATTCTGTTGTTAGAACCAGTGGGAGATTGGTAGTCCCTGTTGGGCTTCTTCGTGAAGTTCATTCCTTTCTTTACAAGTGAGACCTCACAGCAGTACCCTCCGTGGCAGGCTGAGGAGTTGGGGCTGTAGTAAATGGCGTTTTTCGTTAGTAGTGTTCCCTCGTACTTGTTTAGTCATCCTTGGGGTATACCTCTAAATGATCTTTTGTTCCCTTTCTTTATGCACTTGTACTTTGTTACTTTGGGACCGTACTAGACTCATACTTTGTGTTGGATGCTTTTCTTTCACTTGTTAGTACATTTTAGTGCTTGTTGTCGTTACTTACTTATGTTACATATCTTGTTAGAGTAGTCTGTTAGCCCTTCTGGGTCTTCAGTCCTGTGGGCGGCGGTGCCGACGGTCGAATTCTTGGCGGGAGTCGGGGGTTCGGGCGTAAGGGTCGTTACAACGACATTTCGAATGAAATTTTCTCCGTCAAAAAATTTATCCGTCTGAAATTTCTATAAAAAATTTCGACATATTTCTAATGAACTATAGTTCGTCGGAAAAATTTGTCCACAAATACAGTTTTGCTTATAGTGGGTATGAAAACACCACGGGCCCATGGTGCAGCACACCCTTGTTAAGTTCAGATCTGCCAAACGTGCAAATAGAAAGGTTGTGGTGGGCTACATCATCGGCCACGATGGGTATGGAAACATCATGGGCCCATGGTGCATGCCCACCAATGTTGAGTAGGGATGGGCCGAACGATGCAGATCAAACTAAAGGTTGTGGTGGGCTGACCCACGATGGGTATGGAAACATCATGGGCCCATAGTGCATCCCATCATTGTTGAGTAGGGATGGCCGAACGATGAGCACCAAAAGATTGTGGGGGGATGCATCATAGGCCCAAGAGGCCACGATGTTGCCGTTTGTTGACTCCTTGTGCGCTGTGGTGTTTTAAATATTGCCGGGCCCCCAAAAAACATATTGCTCACACAATTGAAAATGTCTGAATTTTCTAGTTAAGCCATTAAATGGGTCAAATTCTAATTGGAATGACGACAGATCAGTCTGACCAGAAGTTGACAAAAATTATGCAAATGTCATTGGGATTTAGGTTTATTAGCTATAGGTCTTAATTGATCAAAATGCATTAGTCTGACCACGATTAAGGAGTTAAGAGGACCCCGGTTAGGTTGATCGGTTAGAACTCCTACCTAAAAGTAGGAGGACCTGAGTTCAATTCTCAATAAAAGGTGGGGGGTGGATTTGGGGGGGGGGGTGCGTACCTGGTCTACTTTGATAAAGGGTAAGGGATCAGTTAAGAAAGGGTTAATTTTCTCTGGGTTAAAGTATTTTTCAATTTGGATACATGATTAGGCTAACCAGGTGATTTTTTAGCTAACCAAGGTAAAATGGGGGTATGCCTTGGGTTAACCTACCCAAGGCTTTTAGGTTGGGTAGTTTAACTTAGATTTTAACCAAAATCTACATTTTTTAAACCAAAGCATATTGGCCTTAAAATTAGGTTAAGCAATTGTTTAACCATTTATCAAAATAGGCCTCAAGGTGTGTATGTCTGTGGTTTTTTAGACCAAATGGGGTAAAAACAATATGGGTACACGAAAAAATAGGAACTCCTAAGTCTTGAATCTGGGATCCACGAACACTAATATTTGAGTTCACAAAGCCACATGGGAAGTTCCTCGTTACAACCAAAAAACTTAAAGGGTTAATAAATGATTAGGGAGCTTAATTGAGGTATGGGGACAAGCGGCTTCGAGATGCATGAGATGTATTCTAATTAATTAGATTAGGGGGGGGGGAAGAGATTATGGAGGAATCAAGAATCGACCAATTATTTATCCAGAACAATTAAAATTATTGGAATTTCTAACCTAGAAGTTCTCATTTTGAGGGAGGAGCTGAGGTGACTTTGAATAAGAGGTTTCTTCAAAGAGCAAAACTTGTTATATATTAGAGTACAGATGCTGCACATATTGGGTGTGCAGCATACTTACTATTTTTTTTCTTAAAAAATATGTGTTCGACTCCTTGTGTGCAGACTAAAAATGATTTTTTTTTATTAGAAACGACTTTTTACCTACTAAAAATGGACAAACAATGATTTTTTTTTATTTTTCTTAGCCATCCAATTTCAATTTGGCCTTTATGGAAGTGGGTCTAAAAGGTAAGCTAAGATAAGGAGTGAGAAAAAAAAGCTAGCAGATGTGTCGAAACCCCATATGTATATACAACGAGTTTGAGTTAAACTCTTCACCAAAAATGTCCCCAAGTTTTACATTATTTGTGTTGCTGAGCCACATGCATAGATACAAACATACATCATGCATACAGGGAGGTGATCTAGCCAGCATCCGAACTTGCAAGAGCAGTGATGATAAGATTTTGAATGTTGGAGATTGAGTGTTCGGATGTTGAGGGAAGATGGAAACAAAGTCAGGGGTCAATGTTGATGTAACGACTCAGGATCTGAGATATCAAATACCCTCTAATATATCTGAACCCTGAACCGCCACTCATAAGCTAAAGTTTGGAAATGTTAAAGAAGATGTCTGAGGAAGCCATATAATTAAGAAGTCTGGATCTCAACAAGTGCAAACCAAAACTTAACTGTATATATAACAACTTGATGTACATCTCAGAGCACAAGTACAATAAGAAAGAACAGTACAATGAAAGACGTACTCAGCTCACAAAACTAGCAGCTAGGTAGGACCATTGGAGAGGCTTTGCATGTCTATGCCCTGGGTTGATAGTGCCTCACCTGAAAAAGAAGGGAGTGAGCTTCTACTCAAGACTCAGTAGGGACACTAACCTAGCTCACCAGCAAAACAACACATGTAAACCAAGTGAAGGAAAGAAAGTACAACAAATAAGTAAACATTACACTGAGTAAAAGTCAGAAATGCAACTAAGCTACCACACTGGAAGCCCGAACAATGACGACTGCCTCTACTTTAAAAGTGTTAATCACACAAGTACCTCGCATGCACAAGAACACTAACACAACACGAGTCACACCACAAAAAGTTCGGCTAGCTAGGGCCTATGGCTTGACACCTCGACAACATAAAGTCCTCAAACTCTAGCCATGTGTGCACACTTAAACACTCTCCCTGACATCTGGTCCTCGACCGATTATCCCCTACGTCGGACTCCAACAGATGGAGAAGGGGTCCCACAGAAATCGACTCAAAACCACCACAAGGGGCACACACTAGACGAAGACACTCTCAACGCCTAGGATTACCGACAGACTACCTCATGCCAGTCATCCAAGTGGCGTCGCACTAGACACCTCAGTACACAACACAACCAAAACTACAAACACAATCACACAAAGGAAAACGCTCTCAATGTCCGAAAACATCAAGCAATGAAGTGGGACTTACAATGCCCACACACCATGCTGGTAGTACAAGGGAAGCACTATTGGGTCACACAGAGTTAACGGCGACAACAGCCATTGTCAACAAAAGTTGACGGGGGCATCGCATGCCGTCAAAGTGCACTTGACGGTAGCAGATCAAGCCATCAAGAAGAATTAGATGGCAATAGATCTCACCGTCAAGTTCATCAGTTCCCAGAACTGATGACAACCCTAGTCCTTTCCCAAGGGAAAAATCACCTCCTACTCACAAATCTGGCATTGGGGAACTCATCCAAGTCGAAAAAAACCTACAGACAATCAGAAAGTAACAATCCAATGCTCGGATCATTCGGTATAACACCCATTCCCCAGCATCGATAACCCCCCCCCCCCCCAACCCAAGAAAAAAAAACCTCGATTCCAAGGCATGAAACTCATATGCAACATTACATAGGTTAGCTTCCCTACCTCAAATGACGAAAAAACATAGTAAAAACGTCCGTCCCATGATTTCATCCCGCGGGATATTCCTCCTCGCTCAACCCTGCTCTTTACGAAATGCCGCCTCCACGGACACCAACACCTCGTCTATATATGAACCTCCATCGGCCGTCGAAGGTGGTAGGAGAAGAAGAAAGTGAGAGGGGAGGTGGAGAGAGTAGAGATGGGGAGAGAGAAAAGGGAAGCTCGGGTGCCCTATATAAACATGGTTTTGCATAGATTGACGTCAACATAGATCATCGTCAACTTGTACCGTCAAAGATTGATGGCGACAAAATTCATCGTCAACAGCACATAGGAAGACTTTGGAATCCCTCGACCCAACGGGACATCAGCCCCTGTCAACACCACTAAAAGACACATTCCCCCGCCGTCAACCCTAACTATAGACAGTAGTCCCTCCTATCGTCAACATAGGTTAACGATAATCAATCCTATTGTTAACCCCCAAACACTGTAGAAAGCCCATTAAGGGGGCCAATAAGGGCCCAAGACACTACAGTCGACGTCAATTTGATCGACAAAAAGTCAAGTCTGAGATGAGAGTTTTTAGAGTCGATCCTCCGACACTCAAATCAAAAGTCGACTTGAGAGGAGAAGCAAAAGAAATTTGAAGAGAGAGAAGTGGATGAACTTGTGTCCAGATTTGACACTAACTCCTTTTGTAGCTCCTTTGGCACCTCATACCTATTCCTATACCTCTACTTTTACTGGCTGAGACAATGGGAGAGAAGTCTGAAACTTCCTATGCAAGATTAATTCTCAAACCCTCTTCCAGACGATTGCCATTCGGAGATTCGCAGAAGGAGTTGTCAAGTTCATCCTCTATCATGCACTAATCTCTCTAACAATTACAGAATTGGTCCCTCAGTCTAGGCAAAAATTTGTAATCTGAGTTGATAATCGAGATTAATCTCATATCGATCAGATGAAGTTGGCTTTTGATTCAGACTTAGATCTGACTAATCTCACTATGTTAGGCTTGAACTACTGGTGGGCCGGGGGCCCATCGAATCGAGCTGGGGTCAACCATTGGGGCGTAGAGGAATGATGTTCTCCCTTTGAGAGGATTGACATTGCCTTCTAGCTATTTCCAATTGAGAGAGTCCCACTTTTCTTATACGGGAAGATGTACATGCATTTCGAAATCCGGACGGCTTGTTTACCACACAATTAAGGCCAGAATATTTTTGGAAGGTCAGAACTTCGGAGTGTGCGGACAAAAGGGAGTACCAACTTATATATATGTGTAATCTGTGTTGCAATTGCTTTGTGGCTTGGACAGTACTGATAAGACCGGTTATAGGGATGTTAGGAAGAGCGTACGTGTAGGGGAACGTCACCTTATCTTGGCTGTGCATGTGGAACACATGAACACTTGGTCCTGTGAGCTCCCAAGGACTTGCAAATGTGAGAGAAATCTAGGCGACTAACATTTTCAATTTATGTCAGTGTCGCCCTTGTTTTCGGTATGATTTTTGAATTCCGAATCACAATGGTCGGTAAATCGTTAATTTGTTATAATAGTGTTCCATTGAGCATTTGACATAACTTACTTTCAGAAATTAAGCTTTGTTACATATGGTGGTGGTGGTGCCATGGTGACAGTACACCATGAATGCATTATTAGTGTTTCGTTTTAGGGGTATGAGTAAATCATAAATCCTTCTAATTTTAATCATTGCATCAAAAAATAATTTAATTTTAAGTGGTACTTACTGCCAATCTTGGTTAAATTTCATACCATGCAATCTTATGTGTTGCCAAAGTTTGCGCTTAATTACCCAGAAATCTCGAGTTTTCTCTCTCTCCCTCCGTTTTATTTGACTCTCTAGTTTTTTTTTTCCCTTTAATTCCTTCTGCTACATCTTCTAAAATATATATGATATGTGCAGAAGAGGACTTCCCTTGAAATTATCTGGTAACGCTTGGGAAGACAACGACGGTGGTCGCTTTCAAACATATAACGTTAAGGATTTTAGGCCAAGAACATTTATTAGCTATTGGACAATTACTACCACATGCACTGCTACTGTCATTTAATAGGGAAATAACTCTTTGGGAACCTTCAGCGGGATTGGTCCATGTAGAAAATGGTGAAATAAGACAACCCAGCTGGAGATATATAGATTCTGCTATATACCCTTTTCTGATGTAGAACAGAGCCTAACTTTAGAATTTATAGCTGCACAGTGACCCTGCATGCTGAGACTGATGGGATTTACTTAGCCTGAATATATATTAAGATAAATTAATTAAGAGTCTCTGATTATAATATATAAATTTTTTTTATAACAGAGTTTAACGTATATTATAATATGAGATAATATTTATTGTAATAAATTATAATTTTATTAAAAATTAAAAAATAAGTCAACTGATAAAAATTTCTAATTAATTTACTCTACATATTATCAGAAGTATCTTTCTCCACCTCACCATTTGCTCATCATATATTCTGAGACAAGTTCATCTACCTATATATATTGCTCTGATCGAATAACGCCAAACAGCATCAAGCTAAATTATGTATTCCGAAGAAGGCTGACATTGGGTTTACGTCAGTGATCTATATACATATAGTTTGAACGCTAGCTAAAGCCTGATGCTTCTTGTTTGGGGCATTTGGTCACCAAAGTAGTGGCAGAAATATACACTATGTATATTTCACAACATACATATGAGTCCGGTTTCTCTCAGTACATGAGAGGATCGAACTTCATAAATCACCAATGGAACGAAAAAATTTAGGTGGAGTTGTCTGTATTTTACGAAAAAAAATCTAAAAATGGAACATGTTTAGATGCAAGAGGTGTTCGAGAAAAAGTCTCTCCGACCAGAGCCTAAACTCGCCAACCTCTTTCTGTGTCTTCTTCTTGGTTGACACAAGAGACATCTTCTCCAAATAAAACATGAAACATTTTGGGGCGGGCACCTTTCCTTCATGTTACGCTATCGTTGTCGGCTTGCAACATTCCCTCGTAGGCAGCTCATGTTGGCAGACTTCAATGTATGCCTTGTTGCACCGTCCTTGTACGCCGTGATAGATGTTAGGCATAGCCTACAGATAGCTCCCCATCATGCATGCTGCGATTTTCCGCATAGTGCAAAAATGTACTGCCCAATCGCTACCAATATTTTCCTCATGAGAGAGGGCGAGAGAACATTAGTTTAAGAGAGTTGGAGCATGCATCATTAATTTTGGGTTAAGATTTCTAGCAAGTAAATTAAAGTGGCGCATTCTGAATTACAAGTTTATATCTTTCTTAATTTTCAAGCACAAAGAGGAGTTTGGATCATCTGCTATGACGGTTAAGCTATATATTAGAGACATTAGAGTACTTCTCACCGCTCTAGATTTAAATTTGTGTGTAGATGCATGCTTCTAACTTTCAACAGAACATCAGAGTTTACGTACACGTCTATGTATATTCACATAGATATATTCTACTATTTATAACGTCAACGGGACATAACAGAACTTAAGTTTGCTTGCATGATCCTCCAACAGTGTGCTTAAGGTGAACTCTTATCGATCATCAATTGCCACTACAGTTATTTTGAAACATTTTTAACTTTTTTTTACTCCCGAAAGCTTCCTCAGGGGAATCTTGATCGTGACTAAATCATAATTAGATCATCAATTAATTAGTTTCCTCTAAGTATGGCTTTGAAAAGGTCATCACTCAACAGTGAGGAATGCTGTGTTGTTATATATTAAATTAAACTTCCTGTGTGCGTACGTGCAGTTTGGCGGCAAATCCTTCATTTGTCAAATTGTATGATCAGTAAACCACACCATTAATGGGATCCAAAAGCCCGAGATTTCATCCTCTGTCTTGTTGCAAGATCTTCCCATGACACTATAAATAATGCCATGGTGTGGGTGCATGTTGGAGGGAACACCAGCTGCTGGTAACGATCGAGAACCCTTCTGTTTTCTACTCTTCGCAAATTCTCTCAAGTGTTTGCCCACCATGGCATCGTCCTCCTCGCTTTCATCCCTTCTCGTAACCACGGCCTTTCTCTTGGCCTGGCTCCTCCCTGGATGCGACGGTCAGCTGAGCACCACCTTCTACTCGAGCACCTGCTCCAACCTGACGAGCATCGTCTCCGGGGTCCTAGAGCAGGCCCGGAGCTCCGACGAACGCATTCTCGCCAGTCTTGTCCGGCTCCATTTCCACGACTGCTTCGTTCTTGTGAGGCTTCCCGCTCTTATCTCCTTCATGCATGATGATCCAAAAAAACCTCATTCTTACTTTCAGTAGTTTGTAGCCTCTTGTTCCCCATGCAAACGGAGGCCATAAATGGCAACATGCATTCAGAGATCTGAGATTGTTACTGATATATGATGCTATGCATGCTCTTATATGTAATGTGTGTTTCTTGTCTTTTTTTTTCTTCTTCTTTATTTTGCTAGGGGTGTGATGCATCTATCCTGCTGGACAACAGCGATAGCATAGAGAGCGAGAAGGACGCGGGCCCGAATGCCGACTCTGTGAGGGGTTTCGACGTGGTCGACGACATCAAGACCGCCGTGGAGAGCGTCTGCCCTGACGTCGTCTCCTGCGCCGACATCCTCGCCCTCGCCGCGCAGATCTCGGTCTCTCTGGTGAGAACCACATCAAGAGATACATATATATGTATATCTCCGTATAAATTAACCCAAAACGTCAGTGCAGTTCGAAATACTCTAAACGGTAAACCCCGACCGAATCACGGAACCTCATGTAAACATGGTCGGCAGAAAAGATGATCGCGATATGCTGCTCTGCTCAGTGGATTCAGATGCCCCTCCACACAAAGTCTCCACGCCAGCTAAACCAAAATAGCTAGCCGGTCTTCGATCATATCTTCTCTTTTTGTCGCTTTTCATACTTATAAATGCTATTTCTTAATTTCCTCGACGCCTCTGCATTTGTCCAAGACATTGACGGGGTCAACTCCTTCGACGGACCCAAGCGGCCGACGCTATCGAGTCTATGTCTGAAAAATTATAATTTAATACATATACAACATAAATCATGTTGAGAGGTATGCACTAAGGTGGGCACACCCACTAGAGATGTATCATTTGGCCTTTGAGTTGGGAAAAATGAGATGGGGGGGATATTATAAGAGAAATATTTAGTGCATATCCATAGTGTACACTAAGTTGGGCACATCTAATGAAGATGTGCCACCAACCCTTAGGGTGGGAAAACCAAGGTAATACCCCATCCCTTCACATGGCACACCTTCATAGGGTGTGCTCAACTTAGTGCACATCAAGATGTGTACTAAATATAACTCATATTATAATCACTCCAAAGCCAAATGACACACCTCAAGTGGGTGTGTCCAATTTAATGCACACCAAGTATTTCTCAACCAGGTTTACCACAATAATTTGGGTTGATCTCTCTGTGTGTGCAGGCAGGGGGACCCTCCTACAGCGTGCCCCTAGGGAGGAGGGACGGCACGACGGTGAACCGCTCCGCCGCCAACAGCGCCCTCCCCAGCCCCTTTGAGGACCTCACCTCCATCCAGTCGAAGTTCTCCGAGCACAACCTCAGCGACACCGACCTCGTCGCCTTGTCTGGTAACCATGCATAAGCACACACCAACCCTCCCATAATGCTTCTTCTTCCTATGGGTATGTACAGAGAACTGATCAACTCTCACTGCCACTGGGTACGTGCTCCTCCTCCTGCTGCCTTTTCTGCATGATGCAGGTGCCCACACCTTCGGGCGGTCACAGTGCTTCGCCTTCGACAACCGCCTCTACGACTTCGACGGCGATGGCAACCCGGACCCGACGCTGAACACTACCTACTTGGCCAGACTGCGGAAGTCGTGCCCCGAAGACGGCAGCAGCACAACCCTCATTGACTTTGACCTCACCACGCCCAACGCCTTCGACAACAAGTACTTCACCAACCTGCAGACCAACAAGGGCCTCCTCCTGTCCGACCAGGAGCTCTTCTCCACCGGCGGCGCATCCACCGTCTCCATCGTCAACAGCTTTGCCAGCAGCCAGTGCACCTTCTTCGAGAGCTTTGCGGCGTCCATGATCAAGATGGGCAACATCAGCCCGCTGACGGGGACCGACGGGGAGATCAGAAGCAACTGCAGAGTGGTGAACGGGAGTTGAACACAAAAAATCGCGTAGCATACTCCCCCAGCTGATAACTGTTCTTTGTGGATGGTCTCCTAGTTTGCGTGTTTAATTAAGCTTTCTGTATGAACAGCACTGGAGAAATAAATCTAGGGCTAGCTTGTCCCGGAAAGAAAGCAGGCACTACTTGTGAACTGCATGCGTGGAATTAACTTCCAAATTACTAGGAATAATATTGGTCATTTGCTTAATGTTTATTGCGATGAACTCTCCTAGATCCAAGAAGTACTACACCAATGATGGGTTTACCCATATACCAATTTTCTTGCTAGATAAATGTCCAACTTTTACCACACTTCCTTTTCATCATTTGGGCAATTTCATCTCAGCCTTTATGATCTATTTTGACGATCACATCCCTTCTATTTGAATTGTGGAATCTTTAAAGAATAGGGAAGGGTACGTATGAAAAGTTGGGATGGTGCAGAAAGTGGAGCGCAGGAAAAATTGGAAGAACAAACGTAGATTGATCCAATTTTTAGGATATCTAAAACAAGAAGAGGTAGCGTGAGGGTCTGACGTACGTGTTACTTCCGCACATGAGAAATAAACTTCTTCTTACAGAAAACACCCATCTCCAAAGATTAATATTCATCTGAAAAAGAAGTGGCTTGTTCTTGTTGGACATGTATTGCTGGTTTTTGGTGTGCGACACTGAAGTAGGGGTGGCAATTTGAGTTGAGCCGATGGATCTGAGTTTCAGGACGTTTGGGCATGCATGGCTCGTTTGAAGATGCTTCAAGTCCATGCTTGAAGCAAGTCCAACCTATAGCTCTAGTCCATTTCCATAGAGATATACATATAACTTTACCTTGAATCATGATCATGTATGCTCCTCAGAGATAAAAGATGTTCCCATAAAAATGTGAACGCTTCCCAAAGATTGTATATGGTTTGCTGCGCTAGACACGTATTAAATATAACTGAGTTGAGCGTAATAAATACACTTGAGTGTAATAGATACACACGTAGAGTGATGATGACTAGGTGATACTAAATCCAAGTCATATTTATAGTACAGCAAGCATTTCTCTTTTAAGTATTTCTCAATCCTAATATGGGCCCTATTAATCCAATATGGGCCTTGTCTGACGCGTATCAGGCACAACATGGTATATTTCTTCAAATGATCCTCTTATCTTTTTGCCATTTCATTCAAAGGTAAAAGTAGGGTTCCTATGCTGCATGATTCGATATGGTGCAACATCGACAGTGTCGTACCATGCGTAGAGGTTTACAGTCCCCAAGCGCGGTATATACGCACGGGCACTCTGCACAGCATAGGCACCTTCTCTCTTTCTACCTTATTTCTGATCTCTCTCACACAAGTTTATGGGAAACATCTATATGGCTGCAGTGGAAAACAAATGTCTAGCGACAGAATAGCGACAGAATCAAGTTGCAGCTACATATTTGTCGCAAAATCTGTCGTTAATTTAGACGACTTTCCATATCAGCGACAAAAAATTTTCCGTCGCTAATCCGTCGCTAAAAGAGCGACAGATTAGCGCCCACAGAACTCTGTCGCTAAAATGGTGATCGATCTAACTATTTATCCGTCGCTATTCCGCCGCTAAATAAATAAAAATATTATAAAAATATTTTAAAAATTATATATATATATATATATATATACATTTTTACACTTGTATACATTTTCATATGACAATTAACTAAAAAATAAATAACACAATCACCATTCAAACATAACAAAATCACATAAGTAATTAAGTAAAATTTAAACATTTCACATTAATTTAAATATCTTCTAAATATTTTTCAACATGTCACAAAAGTGTTTACATAGATAATGAAGAAATAAGATTGAAAAAGTCAAATGATGAGACTCCTAATCGTCTGCAAGAGGAGTCTCTAGGTCGTCACCATCTGCATCGCTACTAGCCTGTTCTCCAATGACCTGCATGCAAAAAATAATATTAGACATTTATGAATATGAAGAAATAAGAGATCATTTCACATTAACAAACTATAAACTTAAACCTAAATATTCCTGCCAAATTCTAACTAAGAGTCCGATTTGGACTCTATCAACTCCCACATGTCCAGTTTCACTCTCTCCACATGTTGAAATTGTCTATACTATGAAATAGAAGTAAAACATAATACATTATGTACTCACCTGGCCGAAGCCTGCAGTAGATGGAGGTGGAGGTGGAGGTGGATGTGGAAATGCCACCCCCATCGCATGAAGAGCTGGGACAACTGTCCGACCAAACCAATTGTCTAACTATCTGATAAGTGCACTACAGTAGTGGTCAGGCAGCTCAGTAGGCTGCTGCGGTGGTGGTGGCGACTGTGTATAGCTGTAGGATGCCGCCGAGCACCCTGACTCCATAGTAGAGTTGATGACTCCACCAGCATCCATCCCAGTACCAAATCCAAACACTTGGCCTTTCTTTGGTTGACCAGCTGCAACCAACCAAGCCGAGGCATCGAATTGGGGATGTTGAGAGGAATCATCACCATGTCGCTCTATCAATTGTTGCTCGTATGACTTCTAAGTAAAAAAATAATTCAAATTGTTAGAATGCATTAGTTTAAAATGTTACGTTGATAAGTATCATAACAAGAAGTACATACCACCACTTCTTTCGCCCTCTCAGAGACAAATTCTTCTGATTCCTTACGTTTATATGTACGATGGAATAGCTCTGTGTAGGCCACAGGGCCGCCTACCTCCTCCTCCTACAATTGCAAATTATGAAAGAAAATTAATGTAATGCATAAATGTTATAAAATTTAAATTATAAAATGAATAATTACCATTCTCTTCTTGTGGCGTCCAAAGGTGATGGAGCCACTAGTATGCAAACTAGCCTCGGGCATTTTGGCCTGATTTTGTGTAGCAATGGCCGACCGTGATTGGTACTCTTGTGTCGCCCACTGGTCGCACATAGCATCCCAATAGTCTTTCCTTATCGTAGGAGGGTCGTGGCCCTTTTATTGGAGTGGATCAGCCACCCCACCCACTGCCCTCTTTGCCAACTCCTTCTTCTTGGTAAGGTAGTCAGAAAAACATCTCCCCGCAACCTTTTCCCAGGCAATCCTTGCATCCTCCTCTTGCTTTGCAGTCGCGAAGTGATAAGTGCACTGTAGAAATTGATGCTATGTTTAGTAACAAATTACTTTAAATTAAAATAAAATAAAACATACCAAAAATGATTGGAAGAGGCTGTCGAGGATGTCCCTCGGGTAGTCCCTCCACTGTGCCACCGGCCCTGGGAGATGGTGGAGCAAGGATTTTGTGATCCATCGCGTCAGTTCTGGTGGCTCAAACTTCATGCTGGACATTATTTATTTAAAGTTAGAAAGAAACATTGTGTTACAAACATAAATGTATAAAATGAATAATTAAATACTTACGGGTAACTGTTGGTGTACAGCAATGTGATCAAGCATCGTGTGGTGGGATCTGACGATTGCCCAAAACTAGAATGACCTATTGAGCTTGTAGTAGAAGGCTGAATGGGGGCCGTAGTAGGAGGGGACGCTGTAGTAGAAGGCTGAATGGGGGCCGTAGTATGAGGAGGGGGCGCTGTAGTAGAAGGCTGAATGGGGACCGTAGTAGGAGGCAGACTGGGGTCTGTAATAGGATCCAAAATGGGGGTCGTAGTAGGAGGTGGAATGAGGACTGTAGTAGGTGGTAGAGTGGGGCCTGTAGTAGGAGGCGGAAGGGGGACCGTAATAGGGAGGTGCCCTTGAGAGGAGTGTGATCCTATAAAAAAAAAAAAAGAATGATTAGACTTTAATAATTACAAATATAATTACGAATAGAACTTATGTAAAATGTCAACCTCTGATGGAAGAAGCCGTAGTAAGAGGGGGAGGGCGGTGCCCCTGAGTGGAGTGTGAACCTGTAAAAAAAATTATGAATGATCAGATTTCAATAATTATAAATATAATTTATGTAAAATGTAAACCTCTGATGGAAGGAGCCATAGTAGGAGGGGGAGGGCGGTGCCCCTGAGTGGAGTGTGAACCTGTAAAAAAATGATGAATGATTAGATTTCAATAATTACAAATATAATTTATGTAAAATATAAACCTCTGATGGAAGGAGCCGTGGTAGGAGGGGGAGGGTGGTGCCCCGTAGCAGAGTGTGAACCTATAGAAAAAATGAGGAATGATTAGACTTCAATAATTACAAATATACTTACAAATAAAATTTATGTAAAATATAAACCACTGGTGGAAGGAGCCGTGGTAGGAGGGGGAGGGTGGTGCCCCGTAGTAGAGTGTGAACCTGTAGAAAATTGTGCATTGGTATGTTAGAAATCACAGCCTGCATAGAAAAGGAAAAATGAAAAAGACACCTGGTCATTAAACACAAAAAAACACATTCTCCTGTATCATGCACCTATAACAAATCTGTTAGGTTCATGATAGGAGAAAGCAATGGCATTCTTTGAACCTTAATATAAACATCAAATCTAAAAACACCTTCTCTGTCGTCGAAATAGATGATCATCTGGTAGAAATCGACGGTGACAGTCAAACCAGCACGACTTTCGTCCATTAATCAATTTGAATGACTTTGTATCCTCCATACAATATGGACAAGCCAGACGCCCATGTGTGCTCCAACCTGACAACATACCATATGCAGGAAAGTCACTAATTGTCCAGAGTATAGCAGCCCTCATGTTGAAATTTTGCTTTCGGTGGGCATCGTAGGTGACAACACCGTCAGTCCACAATGACTTCAACTCATCAATGAGCGGCCTCCAATATACATCCAAATTTTGACTTGGAGATTTCGGCCCAGGGATGAGTAGCAATAAGAATATATATGGACGCTTCATACACAAATGTGGTGGAAGGTTGTATGGGGTAACAAACATCGGCCAACAAGAGTAAGGGGCTGCTCTACTACCAAATGGATTGAATCCATCCGTACACAATCCAAGTCTCACATTCCTCACCTCCATTGCGAAGGTGGAGTGAGTGCGGTCAAAGTGTATCCAAGCCTCAACATCAACAGGGTGTGTCATCTTCTCCTTTGTATGTCGAACTCTGTCTACATGCCATCTCATATGTCTAGCTGTCTTTGATGACATATACAATCGTTGCAATCTAGGGGTGAGAGGGAAGTAACGAAGTGACTTGTACGGTACATCTCTCCCCCTCGTCCTAGCATTGCCACCTCTCTTTGGCTTGAACCGGAGATGCCCACAAAGAGAACATGATTGGGTATTTTCCTGCCCTTTGTAATACAACATACAATGGTTCGGACAAGAATCTATTTTCACATATCCAAATCCAAGCTCATTAACCATCCTCCTTGCACGGTAATAATTTTCTGGCAACTTCTCACTTCTTGGCAACATGCTTTTCACCACTGAACAGAAAGAGTCAAAACAAGCCTCACTCAAAGTGTGCTCTGATTTCAGATTCAACAGTTGAAGGACTGCGGACAAAATGGTGTGACTCTCACAACCATCTCACAATGGCTCATCAGCATCCCTTAGTAATTTATAAAACCGATTCGCATCATCATTAGGTTCTTCATCGACAGCATAATGCAGTTCAGGTCCCGCAGCGTCAAACACCAAATTGGCATACTGGTTATCCTGAACAACCTTAGTCCTTACTTCTGTATGTTAGGATCGGATATTCGGTTGTGGCAAAGCTAGAAGGGGGGGGTTGAATAGATTTGCAGCGGAAACTTAAGCAATTTAAAAACTACTTCGGATTAAAAGATCTACTCAATTAAAACCCCTCTGATCTGATGCAATGTGTGTGAGCAAACTAACAGTTCGTGTGTAGACGAATTCCCTATGCATGCATCTAGCGCAATATAGATCAAACCACAAATCAAATCATAGTGCACAAGAGATTTTTAGGTGGTTTGGAGATCACACCACGTGACTCCTACGTCCACCCCTCACATAGTGAGGACACACTACTCAAGAACTGAGTACAACACACACACGAGCACACCGGCTCAACCACACACACACACGCTAGATCAAGTACACAAAAGATCAGATCCTCTAGCCTTGATCTGATCAAGACAACACACACTACGATCTGCACACAACCCTTGCACAAATCACAAACTATGCACACATCTACAAACACCACGTACTGATCTCCAATCAGTACACACACACACAGATATAGAAAAGATAAGGTGTAAGAAGAGTTCTGAGTTGAATATCAAATCCAAAGATGAACTCTTCAGGGAGTTCGTCCGGAAGACTTCAAGCTTCACGTCGTTGAAGACCACGTGATGATGAGAAGCTTGACTTAAGGACGAACCAGCTTCAACTCCTCGTACGAGATGATCTCTCTTTGAACGATTTGGAGTTCTAAAGCAGAGCAGCAGGAAGAAACCTCTCTTCTTGGTCTTTGCTTAGGGTTTTTGGTGTGGAGGCTGCTTGCTGCGAAAATACCTCCTTATGTTCTATATATAAGGGTGTCCAAGTTAGGAGAGACGTGGTAAAAGGAAACACCCAAATATGAAACATATCCAATTCTCGGAATTGAGGTTTCTCTACGTCTGTCGACAGCACCACTATTCATCTGTTGACAGATCCTGACAGTTTCTCAATTTCCAGAACACTGGTCTTCCGGGAAGTGCTTTCCTGTGTGTAGATGTCAACATGCGATTTGTGGCTATCAACAGGCACACTTCAACTTGTGCTTCCTGAAAGGTATCTATCTTCCCTGTGTCTAGTTGTCGACATGTATCTTTTGGGTTGTCGACATGCACTTGCTTGATGTGTTTTTCTTTGAGCTTTTGCTCTTGATTTTGATGCTTGTCTTGCATGCATTCACACCTACATTAAAGAACATTATTAGAGAGATATAATGAATATATAGATGATCAATTTAAAGCATGGTTTGATATGTTGCTTGACTTGTCAATGTCCTCATGTTATAACCATTCACACAACATCAATTTATATTGTTCATCATCAAAAACATGTAATCACAAACATCACACATGTGAACCCAACATTCTCCCCCTTTTTGATGATGACAAAATTTCAATTTATGCATAATTGATGTTTCTCCCCCTTTTGATAACATTAAAAAGGACAAATTAGGCACGTAGGGATAAGAATGAAGCAAAGAACTACTGGACCCCAGAACTGAATTGTGAAAGGTATGAGTGGGGAATGAGTGTTCAAATGGGATTGCAAGATTGAGAATAGGTTGATACCCACAACAAAGTGTCATAAACACTAGTATTAAGACACATAAAAAATTCTACAATGGTTAAGAGATAATACTCCGAGAATCTCAAGTTATAGCATTTAGAATACATCGTTCAAAAACATATGAAAATAAGATAACCCCTTTGAATAAAAACATTGAAGAAAATCATATACCTTAGTGGGTGATGTTCAGTTGGTAAATGAAGGCAATGTCTACATGAACAATTGACAATAGACAACCCATTGCCCTTGATTTAAAAACATGGAGGCTTCACTCTATTTCAAGCATTGAACATTTTCTTTTATCAAGTGAGAGTGGGAGAAGTGGTAATTAGGATCACTTTCACCTTTTGACGTGAATGTAGACATTTGTGATGCCTGTACCCCCAGTTACTCAGTGTGAGTGACCATCAAACCATTGTGCAGAGATAATGAAAGGACTTTTTGACGCGAAGACAGACATTTGTGATGCCCATGTCCCCGGTTACTCAGTAATGCTCATCATTGCTCTGCCTTTTGCCCGTTTCAAATAATTTTTGTTTGAACTTTTGAGTTTAGAAATATGTAGCTTTTCTCCTTTTTTTTGAAGTTAGAAAATCAAGTTCAAAAGGTTAATTAAGGTCAAAGGTCAATGTAAAGACATGAAGTTAAAAAAAAAACCTTCTTACTTGTCAATCCATATAGGAACATGATCATCTATAAGGGAGTTATTCAAGTGAGTTAGGTTAAAATCATTAGATTTGTTCAATGTTTTCTAGATGATACAACCTAGACTCAAGCACAAAATATTATTTCAAAATCATTGTAATTAAATCGATGTCTTGATACTACGTGAGTATGAAAGATTGTAATGAATATTAAAACCAAATTCTCCCCTTGTATCAATAATATGAACACACTCATGAAGAAAGGATGAAGAAGGATGAAGAATTCACAGAAAATGTGTATCTGTCGACAGCAAGAATGGGCCTGTCGACAGATGCAAACAGTTGTTGAAAAGCTTGTTTCAGGGAGAACATGTCCGTCGACAGATGGAATTATTCCTGTCGACAGATGCACACAGACTGAAAGAATGGAGTTCGGGAGGACACAAGCTGAGATTGTCTGTCGACAGATGGGTTGAGATCTGTCGACAGGTGCTTGACAAATCAGTTTTAAGGCTGAGAATGGAGAGAAATTTGAGCTACATGCTTGGGGAATTTGGACATATCAAGAATAGAGATTTTCCCTCATGAATTTCACTCACCAAGCCTTAACTCACTCCCCCATAATGTGTGCATGTGATGATTCAACATTCAAGCAATTCAAGCATTTGCATATCAATTAATTTGCACAGAATTAGTACAAACATGATATTCAATGAATTTTGCAAACATTTTGTGCACTTTCAAATTTACTCCCCCATAACACATGCATAGAATAAAGACAATAGCAAGCAATTCACACGTTATCATGCACACAATTAGCCTTATGCATAACATGACTTTTGGTACTTGGCAGAGTATTTTTACTCACGCATAATGATAGTTTCCAAACAAACATGACTTGTTTTTCCACATATCATCATTTGATATACCAAGAGGTCAAAGTAAATGGTGTGCTTAAGAGGTCATGAGCACAGTTATGCAAGTAAGATGACATGGCATGATTCCAATTGCTAAGAGGCATTGTCATGTGGGGATAGTATTAAGACACATTTTTCATTGCTCAAATAAGGTCAAAAATCTATTTCAATTCTTTCAGTTCAAAACTGAAGTGAGAGAGAGATTTTACCTGAACATTCTTCAATCACAGTTTCAAAAATTTTATCTTTGTTCTCCAATAATTTCTTGCCTTGCACAACCAATGTCATGAATCCATTTACACTGTATGGCTGCAAGACATTTCAGCTTGTTGATCAAGCTGGCTTTGGAACCCACACTTGCTTGGGTCCTGTATTGACATCAATGTTAGGATACAACAATGATTTTAAAATCCAAAGTGATTTCATTTTTGGAATAGATGTATTTCTTTCATTAATGGAATAATGAGCAACATTAGTTCCACTTTTTTCTTTGGACTGGTTCAATACATCTATGTTTTCTTGAGATTTTCTTGTTTTATGATTTTTTGCATGAAGAACAGAACACTTCTTTTGTCCAGTAATCATGTGCTTGTGTACATGGGATTGTGTATGAGCATAGGGTTGAAAACATGCACAAAATCATGATTCTTATGCCAACAGTTCTTAGACAAATGTCCATGTTGATGACATGTATAGCATTGAACTATTTGAGCACATTTGTGAGAGTGTAGATTTTTCTTCCAGCAGTATTTAGCAAGTTGACCAGATCTATTACATTTAAAACAAATGGGTTGAGCAATTACCTGGAGCTTACCATAGTTTGAATGCATTTGCTGAAATTTCTGAGATCCTCTAGAATACCTTTGATCACCCTTGGGTTGAAAGGATGGAGGTGGTACCCTTTGGTATCTCTCGGCATGGTGTGGAATTGAAGAATGCCCTGAAGCCTTTTTGACTGCTGAAGGAGATGTGGAGACCTTGTGGAGTCCTGTTTTCTTTTTCATTTTCTTTTTCTGGTTTTCAGTTGAAACATGATTCTTCCTATTTGCTGCAATATTTTTGTTTAATTTAGAAACCTTCTTTTCAGAATTTTGATTTTGTTTACTAACCACTTCAAGTTCATTTGTCAATTTTTCTTTTTTAGCTTTCAATGCATCAATTTCTTTTTCAGAAGTTTGAAGTTGGTTTGTCATGACATCTAGACCATTTTTTATTTTGTTCTTTTCAATTTCACTTTGAACAACTTATTTTTCCAAGTCAACAATTTTCTTCTTATAATTGTTGCATTCATCATTTAATGGTCTGTCATGATACAAGCATTCAATTTTCTTTTTTAGATGATTGTTTTCCTCAACCAATTGGTTGTATTTTTCTTTTATTTGATGATTATGAGCCATGTTGGAGATTTGTTAGTTCAATTGATCATTATCAAATTTGATATTTTCATTATGATCAATTAATTTTTCATTTTGATTTTTCAAATCCAAAATTTCAGATTTAACCTTCTCATGATCTTCTTTCAATCTAGAAAGCTTGTTTCCACAATTTCTGACTTCATTCTCCAATTTTTCATTTTCTTCATAGAATGCTTGAGCAATATCAATTATCATTTCAGTCTTCTCCAATTTTTCTTTTAACTTCTTGTTTTGAGATTTTACCTTCTTAAATTGTTGACACATGTGCTCATATCATTCTATCAGTTCATCATAAGATATATCATTTTCTGAATCAATATCAGATATTGATCTATCAAATGGGTCGGAATCAGATTTACCTGATTTTTGAGACTTTCTTGACTTTTCTGACGAATGTGATCCTTCAGATTCGTCTGAGCTAAGAAAGCCTTTTGAGCTTCCATGAGCCATGAAGCATTTGTCCTTGGCTTTATTTACAATCTTGCTTGTCTTCACAAAAGAGTCCTGCATTTTATCAACTTTGTCATCAAACCCAATAATCATAGGTCTATTTAAAATGCTTGAGAACTTAGCCATATTTTTTAGTGTGTTTCAGATGATTAGACCAATCAACAGAATATTAAGTCAGATCAAAAAGCAATCAATCAGTTCAACCAGATCAAATGATATTAGGAATCAGAGCGATTAAGCACACAAAGATAGATCTCCAAAAACACAACCAAACAACAGAGAACCTTCTCTGATACCAATTGTTAGGATCGAATATTCGGTTGTGGCAAAGCTAGAAGGGGGGGTTGAATAGATTTACAGCGAAAACTTAAGCAATTTAAAAATTACTTCGGATTAAAAGATCTACTCAATTAAAACCCCTCTGATCTGATGCAATGTGTGTGAGCAAACTAACAGTTCGTGTGTAGACGAAATCCCTATGCATGCATCTAGCGCAATATAGATCAAACCACAAATCAAACCATAGTGCACAAGGGATTTTTAGGTGGTTTGGAGATCACACCACGTGACTCCTACGTCCACCCCTCACACAGTGAGGACACACTACTCAAGAACTGAGTACAACACACACACAAGCACACCGGCTCAACCACACACACACACGCTAGATCAAGTACACAAAAGATCAGATCCTATAGCCTTGATCTGATCAAGACAACACACACTACGATCTGCATACAACCCTTGCACAGATCACAAACCACGCACACATCTACAAACACCACGTACTGATCTCCAATCAGTACACACACACAGATATAGAAAAGATAAGGTGTAAGAAGAGTTCTGAGTTGAATATCAAATCCAAAGATGAACTCTTCAGGGACTTTGTCCGGAAGACTTCAAGCTTCACGTCGTTGAAGACCACGTGATGATGGAGAAGCTTGACTTGAGGACGAACCAGCTTCAACTCCTCGTACGAGATGATCTCTCTTTGAACGATCTGGAGTTCTGAAGCAGAGCAGCAGAGAGAAACCTCTCTTCTTGGTCTTTGCTTAGGGTTTTTGGTGTGGAGGCTGCTTGCTGCGAAAACACCTCCTTATGTTCTATATATAAGGGTGTCCAAGTTAGGAGAGACGTGGTAAAAGGAAACACCCAAATATGGAACATATCCAATTCTCGAAATTGAGGTTTCTCTACGTTTGTCGACAGCACCACTGTTCATCTGTCGACAGATCCTGACAGTTTCTTAATTTCCAGAACATGGTCTTCTGGGAAGTGCTTTCCTGTGTGTAGCTGTCGACAGACGATTTGTGGCTGTCGACAGACACACTTCAACTTGTGTTTCCTGAAAGGTATCTATCTTCCCTGTGTCTAGTTGTCGACAGGTATCTTTTGGGTTGTCGACATGCACTTGCTTGATGTGTTTTTCTTTGAGCTTTTGCTCTTGATTTTGATGCTTGTCTTGCATGCATTCACACCTACATTAAAGAACATTATTAGAGAGATATAATGAATATATAGATGATCAATTTGAAGCATGGTTTGATATGTTGCTTGACTTGTCAATGTCCTCATGTTACAACCATTCACACAACATCAATTTATATTGTTCATCATCAAAAACATGTAATCACAAACATCACACATGTGAACCCAACACTGTATGTCCCCATAACTCCTCACCATGCGCCGTCCAATTCACATACCCATGGACAAAACCTTTATTGTAGAGGTGTTGTGCAACATCAAACGACTGAAGGAATCGATTGTTCTTGCAGACTGCACAGGGACATCTAATATGACCTTCAGGATCCACTGTATTAACATTGCTCACTGTAAAGTCAATGAACCCATCAACACCCTCTAAAAATTCAGATGACAACTCGTTGCCTACAATCCTACGGTACATCCACTCACAGTGTGCAGACATTTTTCCTATACAAATATTACAAATAATATAAGCTAAACATTAGTTTGTAGTTAGTGAACATGTACATTAATATACCCGTCCTAAACCAATTACAATCTAGATACTAAGTGTATAAAGGACCTAGCCCATCTATAAATATCCAAACTTGGGAGTTGTGTACATTTGTGTGTGCTGTAATTTGCTCAAAATTTCGGCAGCCTTTCGGCGCACTTCTCCAATATACCGCCATAAAATACTAAGTCTAAGTAATGCTCCATCTGAACATCACTTATATTAGTATGGTATATTGGAGAAGAGTCCGGAGATGCTACCAAAAATTTGAGAAAATTGCAACACACATAAATGTACACACTCTTAAGTTTGGATATTTGTAGACAGTCTGACAATGGTCGGACTATTCAAGATTTTAAATGTATATATGCATCCCTTACTATAGAATAAGCCATGCATATATACTAATTAAAATCTTGAATGGGCATCTAGACACTAGTAAGACATCTCCAATCCCTCTAAAAATATGTTATGAATCACCATCAGCAACCACTCAATCTTAATCAGACATTATAAAAGCAACTTGAGGGCACCAAATGCAAGCACACAAGATATAAATTGGACAAAGTCTAGAAATGTCAATCCAATCCTACATAAATATGAAGGCAAAGGGACAAAGTCTAGAGATGTCAATCCAATCCTACACTCTTTCTATATATATATATATATTGAGGTAGTGTTATTAAAGCTGAACTACTTGGTGAAGGAAAAGGGAGCTCAAAATGCGCATACGGCAGTACTGTTTTCTGCAGTGTATTTGTTTTATCTAATTCGATGGGCATCTCATCCAAATTAAAGAAAAGAGAAGAATGCAAACAAACCCTGCAACCCGTCACCAATCCATGCTACTTATTACCATCCCACAGATGATTTGATGATGCTCTTTAAGGACGAAGCTGGGTTGGCCATGGCCATCTTTCAATGTTGAGGAAGACAATCGGCGTGCGTAGAGATGTCACAGCAAGGGAGATGGTGGCGGGGGAGAAAAAACTGAGGAGTCTTTCGGAGAATGGAGACTGCACCACGACTTTGTTGGGGTCAAATGCCGGCGGAGGTGTGGGGAAAGGGGGGGGCACATGTCGGCGAAGGTGTGGGGGGAAAGGGGGGGGGGGTGATGGGGACGGCGACGAGTAGGGGGGTGGGGGCTAGGGGGCGACGGAGAGAGGGAGAGAGACTTACCTGTGAGGGGGGCGACCACGACTGGCACTCGATGAGGGGGCGACGGTGACGGGAGGAGACGATGATAGGGCGACGATGACGGGGCGCTCGGCGACGACGACAGGGCGATGACGAAGGGGCGCTCGGCGGCAGGGCGCTTGGCGATGGGCCAACAGCGACGGGCGAGGGCTTGCCGGCGATGGGGCAACGACGACAGGGGGCGGGGAAAAGAGTTTGACGGGGTGGGGAAAGAAAAGAAAAAGGGAAATGGGGGGAGAAGGTTTCTTGGGAGGGGGGGGGGGGGAAAGGGTTTTGACGGAGCGGGGAGCGACAACAAAATTTCTGTCGCCAATCCGTTGCTAATAGCGACAGATATGGCGACGACCATTCTGCCGCCGCTCATCCCCGCTGAATTACTATTTAGCGACAGAAATAGGTTTGTCGCTAATTTGTCGCTACTTAGCGACAGATTAGCGATAAATGTCTGTCGCTAAATTCCGTCGCTAAACAGTTTTTTTCTTCTAACCTACAGATCAGAGGCGGATCTAGAATTTTTGTTCTGTAGATATATTTGTAGACGTATTTTCTTGATCTAGTGGAGTCACTAATGATGAAACTTTACATCACTAATAAAAACTTTTCAATCCAATATAACCCCAAAGTGACTCCGCCACTGATGAAGACCTAGAGCTCAATCATCTGGCAGGGGAAACCCACTGCCCCATTCAATTGGAAACCTCACGACCGATGATAGCCAACTCGTAAAGCTCCTGGCCACTGGCATCGTCCTTGCCTTCTAGTCCCTCAACCCTACCTTCTCCAACCAGGGAACCTACATATCTGCCAACAGGTACCTCGCCATTGCCCTCATCACCTGTTGCACCCTCTCCTATTGTTATGATAAAAAATAAATAATTAATTTAAGTCATTATTCTAAGTTATTAAATGCCAAATAAGATTTAAAATAATAATGACATGTTGTTTATTATAAATGAATTATATTTTTATATTTAAATTATTCAATTATATGGTTCGTATATTGTTTCGTGTTGGATTGAGTTATTAATAGTTGAAATCTAAGCTATAGTTGTGGTTGGGTTTTATAAAAAGAATTTAATATTATGTGAGAATTTTTTTAACATGGAAAGCCACATGTAAGTAGGGATCCACTACAAGAAATATGTTATTTATGGACACTTTTTTTGAGACAGTAGATTTTAAATGTCTCTAAAAATATTTTTAGTGACAATAAAAATTTTTGTCTCAAAAACATATCAAATTAGGACATTTCTATAAACACCGTCCCTATAAATATTTGTATAGGGACGATTTAAAAAATTGTCTCTAAAATATGATATTTAGGGACACTTTTTTGAGACAATAAATTATAAATGTCTCTAAAAAAATTTAGAGACAATAATATATTACTGTCTCTAAAAACATGGAAAGTTGGAGATATTTTTATAAAAATGTCTAAGTGCTTGTATTGGGATAATTAAGAATTGTCTATATAAATACGTAAGAATATCTCTATAAATATATCTATAGGGATGACAAGACTATGTAGCTAACAATCAATAAAAAGTGGTTCTGAAGATAGTGTTTTCCTTAAAAGTAACATAGTTTGAAAAATTAATTAGGTGAATAGTATCCTAAAAGTTTTAATTCGCAATAGCATAGTTTTGACAGTGTTCTTTTTAAAAAAATTATAAAAAAATAGAAATGGGTCATCCCATGACCGATTAGTGAAATCGGTCATGCAACGACGGATGTCAAATTAATTTATTTAGATTTTTTTTAAATTTTAATTTTATATCTAAACGATGTTTAAATAAGATGAAAATTTTAAACATAAGTTAATTGGAATATGATGAATTTTATGGTGATATTAATTTATTTTTTCAGAATAAAATTTTATCGATAAAAAATTATTCTAAAAATTAATAAATTAAATTAATCTCAATATCAATGCACCAATAATTCTTGATATTCTCATATCTAGAAGTGACATATTTTTCTAAAATTATGGTAGTTTTATATCTCAATTCCATTTCTATAAATATACTAAAATTTATAAATCTTTATGTAAGGATGATTAAAATTTTTCTTGAGAGATATTTTATCGGGCTGGGTGATTGCATGGCACCTGTGAGGGCACTAACAAAGGGCTGTTAACAAGGGGTGGTGGTGGTGGATAGTGCAATATACTTACCGACAGTACTCGTGGTGTTCCCTACTAGCGTGGCTGCCATTGGATTATCAATTAGAATTGTCTAATTAATCGAGTAGCTAGTATGTCTCTTGTTAATTGTCACTATAAACTTACCAAATATCTTTATAAATCTGACCATAATTTATAATTTAAAATTATATATCTAAAATCTGTGATTTATTTGTACATAACAAACATACAAGTTTACCGATATGATTTTTGTGATTCCAGATTTTAAGGTCTCTCCAAAACTGAACCGCCTTTTATTATAGAATTCTATATGTTAAAATTCTAAAGGACTTTCAAAATTCTAGGAGACTCTCAACAAGCTCTGCATCACATCCGTTTTCCACGGAAGTCTATCAAAGATTTGGATCGATCTTCTCTTTGCCACTCCCACGTCTCTCTCTTGTTGCTCGGATTCTTATCCAGCCTGCACTTGACGCAGCGCCCTGTTCGTCTCCAGCTGCATCTCCAACGCCTGCATGCTCTCCCACCTCCAAATACACAGCATCTTTAACTTCAACCCTAGTTGCCTCGCCGGTACTCATCCTTTTTGTGTATAGTTTAATGTTGATGTTTGCAAGTTTCCAAGTGTGAATCTCCCGAGCAGCCTCCTCCATCTTAAGGCGCTGGTTCATTTGCACTCCTTTTGTGTGATTGTTTAATCGATGTTTGATGTTACAATGTGTAACGTCATGAATTTCTCAGATCCATGTGGATGTGTTTGGTGTTTGTGGTGGCCAACGTGTGGCCAATGTGGTGTGTTTCAAGTTTTTACGCAGGTTTTGGGGCTTATTGGGCCGACTGTTTGGGCCCATAGCACCCCTCAGTTCACTGTCTGTGAACGCGATGGGGATGGTCGTCGCGTTCTGAATGCGACGGTCCTGCATGTCGCGTTCCCGTTGCCGCTCAAAGGCGCTGATCGTCCGCATGTGCGCCGCGTGTCGCGCGTCGGGCGACCTACAGATGTCAGCCCTAGGAAGGCGACACCCAGGTCCGTCGCGATCAGGTCGCGACGGAGGGGTTGGTCGCATTCTTAACCGCAGCAGGTTCTTAAACCCTGCTGGCCAGACAGGGCTGGGTATGCTCTGTTTGGCCAGGGAGAAGAGCTGCTGCGGCGTGTGGGGGCGATTTGGCATGGGAACGAGGATCTAGGCGTCTTCTCGCCGCGAGGACCATGCGTGGAGCGGGGGAAACACCGGAGGATTATTGTTTTTTGTGTTCTTCGAGGAGGTAGGGTATTCCTCCAGTTTTATGGGCTATGGATGGCTTGTTACGATCGTGTAGTGTGTTATTTGATTTAATAACATTAGATATCATACTAGAAGTTACATCAAAGCATGAAAATGGTGAATTAAACATGGTTTATGTGGTTTGTGGGGGTAATTCGGAGGGTGTTCCCCGGATTAGGGTTCCTGCCTGTGAAGGCGACGGAGCCCCCTGCCGCGACAAGGTAGCGACAGGCCGACCCGTCGTGACAAGGTTTGTCATTGTGACATGTCGGGGCGTCGTGTTCTAATGGCGACAGAGCCCTAGGTCGCGACCATAGCCGAGAGGTCAGTTTGTGCATGGTTTCAGCAGTGTGTTTGTCCGATTATCGTTATATGATGTAAATGGTAGTGGCAAGTGGTGCATTGGCACCTGTGATGCTCTGGGAGCGTGTTGTTTCCGAGGCTAGCGTACTGTTTACATAGCTAGCAAGTTGTTTACGTGTTGGCATGTTGTTCACGCGGTGTGTGTGCTGTTCACGTGTTGTGGACAGGCTGTACACGAGGTTGTCATGAGGTTTCACGTGGTTTGTGCGGTGTGCACGTGGTTTTTGTGTGCGTGGCGAGTAGTACGACGCCTTCCGTGGTTACCTTCTCAGTTGGGTGCCCCAGGTTCTTTGTGAGCCAGGCTGTTAGCTCGGGGCTTGTCTCGGTACTTGTGTTGTACCGTTGAGGTCTATGTCGTCTGTCTTGGACACCCTCACTCATGTGTTTGAGTTGTACGTCCGGCTGAGGGAAAGACGATAGTAGGACAGCGACTTGTGAGTTTGTGTTTGTCGCTTGTAGCGCGCTCATAGTTGGGGGTACGGACACCAGTAGACGTCACTGGTCCCCAGCTAGTTCTTTCCAGTGGCTCACTTTAGGGAGCTCATGCCAGAGTCCCTAGAGGTGCCAAGCATGGGCCTGTGGCTGTGTGGTCCATAGGTTGTGGTGTTGGTTGGTCTCCACTGTTGTTTGTCTTGTTCTTGTGGAGCGGCAGCTGGACCTTTCGTCCGTGGCTGCGAGGCTGAGAGGTAGACCTGTGTATTTTATCCGAGTCAGTAGTTGGTGTCACGAACCAGTCTACATGGCTCGAGTGTGGCGGTCTCTACTTTAGCACGTACATGTGGTTGTGGTTTGCCATTTATTTATTAATATGATTTCACGTTGTCGACAGACGGTAAGTGGTGTTTACAGCTTTAACAACTTATTAGCTTGTGCTATATTTACTGCTAGTGTATCCTTCTGTTTACACACTTGTGTTGGTTTGCTCGATTTTTGGGGAGTTACCCTACTGAGCTAATGACTTGCGAGGCTCACCCCTACTCCCAACAGGTGAAGGAGAGGAGGAGGTTTCACTACTGTCTTCCAGTTCGGAGCCGCGTCGCGGCGGTGTTGGGCCAACACCTCCAGCAGTGTAGTTTCTTTTCTTGTTGCACCTCAGGGTATGCCCTAGGCTCTTGTACCTTTATTTGACTTTTGTTGAAAAAGGCTATGTAAATTCAGTATGAATATATGTGGGTTTGTGAATCTTATATATATAAATGTGTTCCTTTGTGTTTCCACGGACTCGTGAGTGTGTTACCCCTTGCGAAGCTACGACTCGATCGCGGGAGGCGGACTCGGATCAAGCTCATTATTGGTTTAACGGGTTTGAACAGCGCAGTCCGTCACAGTTAGTATCAGAGCAAGGTCCGTGTAAATATACAGGAACTGGGAAGTTACATAGCCTTATTTCTACATTAGTCTACTGCTGGTAGCTGACCCTGATTTTGTAATGATTTACTTCATGTGGTTGGAATGTTGTATGTGCAGGAGTTTGAAATGGATGATAGGAGAGACTGGGGTGGTGGAGGAGACGAGCCTGAGGAGTCGACTCAACGTATGATAGAAAGGACATGGGACAGCTTGACCGATATCCGAGTGAGACTAGATCAGCAGGCGCCAATACCACCAGCAGCAGTACCACCGGAGGTTGGGGGAGCAGTACCCGTTGCACCAGTTCCACCACCGCCGGGTGTGGAGGTACCTTTTGTGCCATTCGTACCACCACCACCACCAGCGAGGGCAGTAGAGGAACCAATAATGCAGGTTGAGAAATTTTTGAGATTACAACTGCCCACTTATACAGGAGGACCGAATCCAGATATAGCTGAGCACTTGTGACGATGAGGTGTCCGCCAACTGATAGAGTTGTGTTAGCTACTTATCAGTTGAGAGGTTTTGCACAGGAGTGGTGGCGCTTGAAGATGCAAACCACTTTTGCAGGTAGAGCAGAGGAGACAATTGCTTGGCCGAAATTTCTTGAGGTATTTAATGATACATTCTTTCCAATTCAAGTGCAGCAGGCAAAGAGAGAACAATTCTAGACACTTCAATAGGGTAATTTATCTATTTTGGAATATCAAATGCGATTTATGGCACTTAGTCGTTATGCGCCTTATGTCGCATCAGATAATGACATGATGGTTGAATATTTTATCCGAGGCTTAAGGGTAGAACTGTAGAATACAGTGATACCGCTTATGTGTAAGACAATAGAGGAGGCAGCCCAGAGAGCGGACACACTTGAGAGATCTATTCGGACTCGTCAGGCGGGCGAGTCAGGTTCAGGTAGTTCTCAGCTACCCTAGCCGTCAGCAGGAGTCAGTAAAGGAAAAGCACCAGCGGGACCATCTTCCTCAGGATTTGGTAAGTGGGGTCAGAAATTGAAGAAAATATTTAGAGGTCGAGGAGGAGGTCGCCAGCAGTTTCAGTAGGGCCGTGGTTACAGGCCAGAGGTGGAAGAATCTCAGCAGAGTACTGTTAGGCAGCCTATACTTCCACCAAGTTATTGATGTTATAATTGTGATCATCCGGGGCATTTGATCCGCAATTGCCCCTATCCTAGAGAATATGGGTATGGAAGGGGTGTTCAGCAGCAGCAGCAGCAACCCCAGCAGCCACCAGTAGGCCGAGGCAGAGGAGTACCGCAACAGCGAGGTAGGGGCCGGGTTATGGCTATCACCCGATCCCAGGCAGAGACATCGAATCTAATAGAAGGTATAATACACATTTACAATTTCTCAGCTAAAGTTCTAATTGATTCGGGTGCATCTCATTCTTTTATTTCTGAAGAATTTCTGGATTGTATGGCTCATCCTTTAGAGGAAAAGAGATGTGAATTAGCAGTAGAGGTTCCCTCAGGTGAGTTTATGCTCACTACGTGTTATATAGATGAAGCTCCTATTGTGGTTCAGGGGAATCAGATGCCAGTTAGGTTGTATGCTCTGCAGTTGAGTGATTATGATACCATTCTGGGTATGGATTGGCTTGAGGCTTATGTAGCCACGGTTGATTGTAGAAAGAAAAGAATCAGACTCTGTCATCCTAATGGAGCAGTGTTTGAATATCAATGTATGCCTTTTTATACCTCCAAGTTTATATTTTCTGCAATTAGAGCTAGAAAGCTGTTAAATGCGGGGTGTGTGGCATATTTAGCTTCTGTGAGTTTAGTGGAAACTGGTAAATCAGTAGAAGCAGTTCCAGTGGTTAGAGAATTTGCAAATTTATTCCCAGATGATCTGTCAGGCTTGGCACCTCATAGAGAGGTAGATTTTACTATTGAGTTGCTGCCAGATACGATGCCAATCTCTAAGGCACCGTACATGATGGCGCTTGCAGAACTTAAGGAATTAAAGAAGCAGTTGCAAGAATTGTTGGAGAAGGGGTTTATCAGGCCGAGTCACTCCCCGTGGGGAGCTCCGGTATTATTTGTGAGAAAAAAGGATGGTAGTTTCCGAATGTGCATTGATTATAGAAAGTTAAATGATGTGACCATAAAGAATAAATACCCATTACCAAGAATTGATGATCTGTTTGACCAATTACAATCAGCTAAGGTGTTTTCTAAAATTGATTTGAGGTCAGGTTATCATCAATTAAGGATCAGGGAAGAAGATATTGATAAAACAACCTTTAGAACTAGATATGGTCATTATGAATTTGTGGTTATGCCATTTGGGCTAACCAATGCTCCAGCAGCATTTATGGATCTGATGAATAGAATTTTCCATCCCTATTTAGATCAGTTTGTTGTGGTCTTTATAGATGATATTCTGATATATTCAGCATCTGAAGAAGAGCATGCAATACATTTGAGATTAGTTTTGCAGCTCTTGCGGGATAACTAGTTATATGCTAAATTTAGTAAATGTGAATTTTGACTGAAAGAAATTCAATTCTTAGGGCATGTAATTTCAGCCGAAGGTGTGGCAGTTGATCCCAGTAAGGTGGAAGCAGTTATGAAGTGGGAAGCACCAAAGAAAATTAGAGAAATTAGAAGTTTTCTGGGTCTAGCTAGGTATTATAGACGTTTTATACAAGATTTATCTAGAATTGCAGCACCCCATGACTAGATTGACCAGGAAAGGTGTACCATTTGTAAGGTCGGGTGAATGTCAGAAAAGTTTCATGGAATTGAAAAAGAGACTTACAATAGCACCGATACTGACATTACCAGTGGGCAGTGGTGGTTTTGTGATTTATACAGATGCGTCCAAGAGAGGGCTTGGAGCAGTGCTTATGCAATATGGGAAAGTGATAGCTTATGCATCTTGGCAATTAAAATTAGCAAAAGAAAATTATCCAGCTCATGATTTGGAGTTAGCAGCAGTTGTATTTGCCTTCAAAATATGGAGACATTATCTATATGGTGAAAGGTTTGAAATTTTTACAGATCATAAAAGTTTGAAATATATCTTTTCTCAGAAAGATTTAAATCTTTGTCAGCGAAGGTGGGTTGAATATCTGAAAGATTATGATTTTAGTTTGGCTTATCATCCAGGTAAATCCAATGTTGTTGCTGATGCATTAAGTAGAAAGGCATATTTGAGTCTGATGATGATAAAAGAATGGAGATTGTATGAAGAAATAGTAGAAAATTCACTATATGTTCCCAGTAGTCAGCGGCGAGCAGTGCTAGCCAGTAGCACCATAGAGCCATCATTATATTGGCAAATTGTTGAAGCTCAAAAAGCAGATGTAAATTTAGTAGAAATTGTAAAAATGGAAAGAATTACTATTGATGATAATTGTGTGATCAGGCTCAGAGGCAGGTTGTTTGTGCCAGCAGATAGAGAGGTGAAGCAGAGAGTATTAGAAGAAGCCCATAAATCCCGATACACGATTCATCCAGGTAGCAGCAAAATGTATCAGGATTTGAAAAAGTATTTTCGGTGGCCCCATATGAAAAGAGAAATAGTAGAATTTATTTCCAGATGTGCCCTTTGTCAACAAATCAAAGCAGAACATCAGAAACCCGGAGGTTTATTGCAGCCATTACCCATTCCACAGTGGAAGTGGGATGACATTGCTATGGACTTTGTAGCGAGGTTACCAAGAACAACTTCAGAACATAATGGAATATGGGTATTTGTTGACAGGTTGACCAAGGTGTGCAGGCTAGTGGCAGTAAGTATGTCCTGGACAGTGGACAGATTAGCAAAAATTTATGTTGACCGAATAGTTCCACTGCATGGTATCCCGAAAACTATTGTTTCTGACAGAGATCCTCAGTTCACTTCTGGTTTTTGGAGAAGTCTGCAAAGGGTTATCGGCACAGAATTAAGATACAGTTCAGCTTATCACCCGCAGACAGATGGTCAAACGGAGAGAACTATTCAGACAATTGAAGATATGTTATGAGCATGCTGCTTAGTATAGGGAGGTAGCTAGGAACAATATCTGGGCATGGTTGAGTTTGCTTATAACAATAGTTATCATACTAGTATCGGGATGGCACCGTATAAGGCGCTATATGGAAGGCCGTGCAGAACACCACTAAACTGGCATGAACTGGGAGAGAGGCAGGTAATAGGTCCTGAGTTGCTGCAACAAACCACGGAAATGATCAAATTCATAACGGAAAAATTGCAGATAGCCCAGAGTCGGGAAAAGAGTTATGCAGATAATCGACGAAGGCCACTTCGATTTGAAGTTGGGGACTATGTTTTTCTGAGAGTTTCCCCTACTAAAGGTGTTATGAGATTTAGCAAGAAAGGAAAGTTAAGCCCGAGGTATGTAGGACCCTTTCGAGTGTTAGAAAGGATCGGGGAGGCGGCTTATAGAATTGAATTACCAGCTGATTTTGCAAATGCTCATGATATTTTCCATGTCTCCATGTTGAGAAAGTACATTGAAGATCCAGCGCAAATTATCAGTTATCAGGGTGGTGACTTGAAACCAGATATGGCAATGCCAGAGTATCCAGTGCAAATCACAGGCCGTAGGACACGGATGTTATGGAATAAAGAAATTGAGTTAGTAAAAGTCAGATGGGAAAACAGGCTAGGAGGAGAGGATACTTGGGAATTGGCCGAGGAAATGATTAAATCGTATCCCTATCTCTTTGAGTGAGTCTTTAAATCTTTTTAGATGATAGTACTTATTAATGTGTTTAAAGTTTAGATGTTTAAATTGTGTTGTAAATTTCGAGGTCGAAATTTCTTTTTAGATGATAGTAATGTAACGTCGCGAATTTCTCAGATTCATGTGGATCTTGTGTTTGGTGTTTGTGGTGGCCAACGTGTGGCCAATGTGGTGTGTTCTAGGTTTTTATGCAGGTTTTGGGGCTTACTGCGTCGGCTGTTTGGGCCCATAGCACCCCTCAATTCACTGTCTGTGAATGTGACGGGGATGGACGTCGCGTTCTGAACGCAACGGTCCTGTATGTCGCGTTCCCATTGCCACTCAGAGGCGCTGATCGTCCGCATGTGCGCCGCGTGTCGCGCGTCGGGCGACCTACAAACATTAGCCCTAGGAAGGTGACACCCAGGTCCGTCGCGATCAGGTCGCGACGGAGGGGTTGGTCGCGTTCTTAACCGCAGCAGGTTCTTAAACCCTGCTGGCCAGACAGAGCTGGGTATGCTCTGTTTGGCCAGGGGGAAGAGCTGCTGCGGTGTGTGGGGGCGATTTGGCGTGGGAACGAGGATCTGGGAGTCTTCTCACCGCGAGGACCGTAAGTGGAGCGGGGGAAATGCCGGAAGATTACTATTTTTCATGTTCTTCAAGGAGGTAGGGTATTCCTCCCGTTTTATGGGCTGTGGATGGCTTGTTACGATCATGTAGTGTGTTAGTTGATTTAATAACATTAGATATCATACTAGAAGTTACATTAAAGCATAAAAATGGTGAATTAAACATGGTTTATGTGGTTTGTGGGGTAATCCGGAGGGTGTTCCCTGGATTAGGGTTCCTACCTGTGAAGGCGACGGAGCCCCCTGCCGCGACAAGGTCACGACAGGCCGACCCTTCGTGACAAGGTTTGTCATTGCGACATGTCGGGGCGTCGTGTTCTGATGGCAACAGAGCCCTAGGTCGTGACCACAACCGAGAGGTCAGTTTGTGCATGGTTTTAGCAGTGTGTTTGTCCGATTATCGTTATATGATGTAAATGGCAGTGGCAAGTGGTGCATTGGCACCTGTGACACTCTGGGAGCATGTTGTTTCTGAGGCTAGCGTACTGTTTACGTAGCTAGCAAGTTGTTTACGTGTTGGCGTGTTGTTCACGCGGTGTGTGTGCTATTCACGTGTTGTGGACAGGCTGTATACGAGGTTGTCGTGAGGTTTCACGTGGTTTTTATGTGCGTGGCGAGTAGTACGACGCCTGCCGTGGTTACCTTCTCAGTTGGGTGCCCCAGGTTCTTTGTGAGCTAGGCTGTTAGCTCGGGGCTTGTCCCGGTACTTGTGTTGTACCGTTGAGGTCGGTTGTGAGTTTGTGTTTGTCGCTTGTAGCACGCTCGTAGTTGGGGGTACGGACACCAGTAGATGTCACTGGTCCCCAGCTAGTCCTTTCCAGTGCCTCACTTTAGGGAGCTCAGGCTAGAGTCCCTAGAGGTGCCAGGCATGGGCCTGTGGCTGTGTGGTCCACAGGTTGTGGTATTGGTTGGTCTCCACTGTTGTTTGTCTTGTTCTTGTGGAGCGGCAGCTGGACCTTTCGTCTGTGGCTGCGAGGCTGAGAGGTAGACATGTGTAGTTTTGTTTGAGTCAGTAGTTGGTGTCGCGAACCAGTCTACGTAGCTCGAGTGTGGCGGTCTCTACTTTAGCACGTACACGTGGTTGTGGTTTGCCGTTTATTTATTAATATGATTTCATGTTGTCGGTAGACAGTATGTGGTGTTTACAGCTTTAACAGCTTATTAGCTTGTGCTATATTAACTACTAATGTAGCCTTCTGTTTACACACTTGTGTTTGTTTGCTCGGTTTTTGGGGAGTTACCCTACCGAGCCAGTGACTTGTGAGGCTCATCCCTACTCCCAACAGGTGAAGGAGAGGAGGAGGTTTCACTACTGTCTTCCAGTTCGGAGCCGCGTCGCGGCGGCGTTGGGCCAGCACCTCCAGCAGTGTAGTTTCTTTTCTTGTTGCACCTCGGGGTATGTCCTAGGCTCTTGTACCTTTATTTGACTTTTGTTGAAAAATGCTATGTAAATTCAGTATGAATATATGTGGGTTTGTGAATCTTATATATATAAATGTGTTCCTTTGTGTTTCCACGGACTCGTGAGTGTGTTACCCCTTGCGAAGCTACGGCTCGATCGCGGGAGGCAGACTCGGGTCAAGCTCGTTATTGGTTTAACAGGTTTGAACAGCGCAGTCCGTCACACAATGTGTCAGGTATTTTTTTTGTTGATAATATGTCCCAAGTATAATTTTTCATAGCAGCATTAATTTAGTTCTATTCATGTTGGGCCAATTCCAAATCATCCTCTAGTTAACTGACGACTCTTGGTGCCAGTTTGGTAATGAGTTAACTCAGAGTTAACTTTATTTAACTCAGAGTTAACTCAAAAAGTGCTTTGGTAATGTATAAAATTTAACTTAGATTTAATGTAGTTAGATCAGGGTTAACTCTGAGTTAACCCAGATTTTCTCAACCCACCTCGGAGGGTGGATTAAAGGTAACCCACTCATCACCTACCCCATTTACCCCTCCCGTACCGCGTACCGTGAAAAAGCTGCTGCACCTCCCACGAAAGAATCCGCCATCGCTCGCTGGTGAAGCTTTCCGCCCAGAAGGCTTCCTCCCACCATCGCAGAAGAGATTTCCTTCGGGGATCTCTCCTTCATCGTCTCTGTCGATCCATCGAACATCCCCTTTCGCCCATGACAAGGATTCCTCCTGTGAAGCTTTCCACCATCGCCGTGCGAAGCTTTCGCCTTTCGAGCTCCCGTCGTTCCCATCTGCTTCTGCGGTCGTGCCCTATCTATCTAGCTGCAGATTCCTCTATGGGGCACTATGACTACTCCATGTGCTTCTGGTTTCTACAGGAGGACCATGGTAGCCTTGTTGGATCAAAATGGCACTAAGAATGTCCTAGAGGGGGGTGAATAGGACTTCTTCCCTTTTTTAAAAAAATTGCTTCTGAAATTGCACAACACTAAATAAATTGTTAGAGCTTAGTGTGGTGTGTGTGATTCAAGTGTAGACAAGCTGGAAAAAATCACACAAAAATGCACATGAGTTTATCCTGATTCGGCCCTTCCGACATGGAAGTCCTACATCCAGTCCTCAAGCCAACCACTTGAGATTTCCACTATCTGCCAATAAATTGGCCTTCTCTCACCCTTGAGAGGAATTACAAACCCACTTGCTCCCAAGCAAGTCTTCCCTAAACAGGGGTACAACAACTACCTTTCACAAGGTCTTCCCTTCACAGGAGGGGCAATGCAGAACCAGAATTCTGCAGAAATTACACAGGAATAATTAAGAAACACTTGTGTGTTTGCCTCAGATCCGAGCACAAACACCTACAGACTTCAGAAGGATTAATAGATCAGAAATGAGACTTGAATCCTATCTGAAATGCAATGGTGGACTTGAAGAAAATAGGCAATTACAGTTGCCACCCAACACTACTAGGAGAGCTTCAGAGAAAGTCTTCTAAGGAAGAAAAAGGCTCTCAGACTTTAGCTTTCAGAAGGGCTTGTGAGACTTGAAGGAATTCGAATAAGCTTCTAGGAGATGTCAAAGCTTGTATGCACTTTTTGTTGTTCTTTTCAAACTTGAGCTCCTTTTATAAACTTTAGAAAAATAGCCGTTTAGAAAATAGCCGTTGGAGCTTGTAGCCATTTGCAATATGTCCGTTTGAAGAGATCTCTAGGATCCTTTGGGTCTTGAAGTGTTTGTTATCCAGAAGTTTTTCAGTTTTGCTTCTTTCCAAGATCTTCAGAAGGAGGTGCAGTTTTCACAGCTAGAAGATAAGCTCTTTCTCTTCAGAATGGACTGTGAAAGGAGCATTCTAAAAACGTGCTCCAATAAATGTCTGCACAAAGACAAGACAAAAGAGAAGAGTATCTCCATACCTTTGAGATAGGTAAGTTAGAGAAGTACAAAGAAAGGTATGGAAACTTCGGATGCAGAAGCTTTCAGATAGAAGGAGTAGACAGACAGTTAGGCTAAAAAAGTAAAGTATGGGTCTGTCAGTGGTAGGTGAGACATGTCAGATGCCATGCGCTTGAAAATTCATAAATGCACTGTATCTATTGTATCCAGGAAAATCTGGAGCAAAGACATGAAGACCATGAAGCTAAACTAAAAAAAATATCTCAGAGGTAGTCTGCAGTCTGCACAAGATTTAGATAAATATTTGAAGTATAATGTTTCTTGTCCTGTCAGAGAAATACAATAATAATAATAATAAAATAATGACAAGATGATGTACCAATAAGATATTGAAAGTTCATAAAAAATGTATGAAAAGATTTGGGGATAAACTTGCATTAGGTGTTAAGCCTAAAAAGGATCAGAAGAGAGTTGAAGTACAGAGTTAATCAGTGAAGTTGAATCCAAAAGAACATGTAATTCGACTGAAGAAATAGGAGTGATTCGACTTTAGTAAAAAAATAATAAGGTAATTTGATTTCTAAGAAAACAAGGCAATTTGACTCTAACAAGAAAATAGCAATGTAATTCGACTTCTGAGAAGACAAGGCAATTCGACTCCAGCAGTCGAATTACTAAGATTAATTTCTGAAGCATTCGACTGTGGAAGTCGGAGATGACAGTCGAATCAAGAGTTGGGTTTTGTAAGGCATTCGACTGTAACAGTCAGAGTCATCAGTTGAATTACATATAAAGATGTGGACTTAGAAAATTTTGGAGGTTGTTTAACTTCGTTTCTGAAGAAGTCGAAGTTCACAATCGAAGTCAACATCCGAATTCAGTAGGGCATAGAGAGAGTTCGTAGACTTAGAAAAATTTCTGAGATGGAGGTATAGTCCTGAAATATATCTGTATGATTTTTGAGATATGTAATTAATATATTTGCTTTGTAGAAAATTTATTGTAAAGAGTTTTGTCATAGTAAAAATAATAGATATATTAATTTAAGAAAATTCTTAAATTCCTTAGGGGTAGTTGCTCAACAATTCTCTCCCTTTTTGTTAATGACAAAAATCTTTAAATTGACAGTAAAAAACATAAGTGAAGTGTGAATATGCGGCTGTCTCTCCCCCTTTGTGGCATTAACATAAAGGAAATCTTCACAAGATATTGAACACACAATGTTGCATTCAGAAGTTGCAATCATGACACACAAGATGTGAAATATAACAGAATTACATGACAAAGAGGTTAGAAACATAGCAGAAATTATCTATAAACTACATAGTTCTCAAAATATAACAAAAGTTGTTCATAACTTAGACAGAGAGCTGGGTAAGTAAAGAGATCTAGGAATTTTAGCAAGGAAAGGTTGGATGAGATCCCAGAGCTTCTTCTCATTCTCATCAAAAAAATTGTTAAAGAGAACTCCATCAATGTTGTAGGAAGGATTGGTGGAGGGTAACTTCCGATGGGATTTGATGTGGCGCCTCTGGAACCAAGACATTCTATGGTGATACTTTTCTCTGTCTAAGCGAGCTTTGAGGGGAACAAACTACTTAGAAGCTGCAAGGTGAAGAAACTCATTGAGAGTGATATTCCAATGCAGACCACTGGACACAGCTGAATCATTGGCTTGATAATATATCAAGTACCTCTGTGCCCACCTATGACCAATGATCTTTCTTAAGTCCTTAAGACTCTTGGAGTGAAACTCATCAAGAGTAAGCTTCAGCGTCTCACAATCAGAGTGGTAAGAGGGATAAGCTGCTGCCCATTGATCAATATTTAATCTTTCGGATTCAGCAAAATAGAGTTGAAAGTCCAGAAGATGATAATGGTGCTTGGATAATTGCAGAAAGACAAATCGCTGAAAGGACAGTTTTCAACTTATACTTGATTTTGAATCTGGTGGCAATGGGAATATATCTATTGAAGACTGCCTCTGCAAAATCTTTTCTGTAGGAAACTGCTCCTATGAGGGGAGGATGCAAGCTAGAAGGTAAAGCCACAGTCATGGAAGGAACAATTTCTATTTAGGCCTCTTAAAAGATTTTCCCATTGGCCTTTAGAAACATCATGCAAACCTAATTTGAATCTTTCAAAGTTGAAGGTTTTCATTTTGGTGTACTTGGCCTGAGAGTTCCTGAGATGAATTCCAAACAGCTCATGAAACCTTAGATTCAAGTGATGCTGAACTGTCAAGAATTGGTTTCTAGATTGGGTTGTTTGATATCTGCCTGCTTCATCTAGATAGAGGTCAATGAACTCTTTGGGAGTTAAGCAATGACTTTTCTGAGAGATGAACTGAAGGTCTTCTACTGAAATTTGTGTAGTTCTGAGCAGAGTAGGAAGCCAATGTTCAAAGGTGAACCCTGACATCTCATGAATTTCAAGGAATGCTCGAATAGAGAGATATTCTCTGAACAAATTCATGCAATGCTCAGAGTGGTGGATGAAAGCATACCAAAATGGTGGAAGGAGTAAGGAAGGTTTGTCACCTAGTTTGGGTCCACTAGAAGCTAAAAGCTGTATACTTGGAAGTATTTCAGCTAGATGAAGAAGAGTTTTCTTGGAATCAGTTTTAGAGGCAGTGGGAAGAGAAGAAAAGAATTGAGGGGGTTGAGTGGAAAGATTTAGAGTGATTTCTTTGAGAGGTTTGAATTGGTATTTCATAGGGTAGAAGGAGAATTTTATGTCCTGGTGGAATGGATCCATGGGAATGGTTGCAAGTGGAGGAGGATCTGGAGAAGTGGAATGTGAAGGATTCTCAGGAGTTGGTGCTGTGGGTGCAGAGGGTTTAGGTCTAGCTGGTGTTGATCTTTTTGACTCAGGAGGAGGCTTAACAGATGGAGCTGGAGTAGGATGAATTGGTCTAGAAGGAGGAGGAGGGAAGACTGGGTCACCATTTTTGACCAGTCTGCGCTTCACTTTCCTCTTGAAGGTTTGCAAATTAGAGGTGGACTCCAGGGGTCTCTTAGCCATATATTCCATCTAGGAAACCTGCCTGGGCTGGGAAGCCTCTGCTGCTGCCACTGCCACTGACTGCTTTTCTAACATAGACTGTTGTTGTTGCTCCACTTGAGGTTGAAACACTACCATAGCTAATTATGCCTCATGCTCTAAATCTTTCTGCTGCTCAGGAGGCTGTTCCTCCACACTCTGCTGCTTATCCTGTGGCTCAGGCTCCTTGTGCTGATCAGGAACTGGTTCAACATGTTCTTGTACTTGAGATTCTGGCTCCTGGTCCTGCTGCTGCTCAGGTTGCTGCTCAACCTGCTGGGATTGGTCTTGTGTTGACTGTTGTTCCTGAGCTGGTACTTCAGGTTCTAGAGCTTGAGATTCTTGGACTTGAACAAGTTCTTCTTGCTGCTGATGGAAAGTAGGCCCTGATGGCCGAGAAGTGCCCTACTGGCACACTAACTGAAGCAGCAAATCTTTCATTTGCTTAACCTCATCAGACAGACTATCAAACTTGACATCAATAAACTCTATTTGCATTTGAAGGACTGACAGGTTTTCTTGTTGCTTGCCCAATAAGTCCAAAATGGTATGAAGGCTGTTGCTACTCTCCCCCTGAGACCTTGGTCGGACCTCAAAATGAGAAGGGGAGAAGTGATGCTCTCTTTCTTCAAAATATGTTTCTGTAGGAATGTCATCAGATGCAATACCTTTGCCTCTAATATCTCTTAATACTTCATTAATAGTTTCCTTAGGTGCCTCAGGTTCAGGAAATGAGGAGGAAATAGGAACTTGATCTACTTGCTCTTGGGTCTGAATTGGGACTTCAGATATAACTTGTTCTTGAGGCTCTATCTCTTGTTGAATCATTTGAGGAACAGAAGGAACAAGAGGTTCATCAGGAAAAACTTCATGATCACATTCAGGCACTGAGTCTTTTAGCCAAAGATTTTTCTTCTTGTTGACCAAGGAATAATGGCTTCTTCTCAAGGTAGTGATCTCAATCTTCTCTTTAATTCCAATAGATATTTCGCCTGACAGATCTACTGAGTATCTCTTAAAGATCAGGGAGAGCAAAGGTCTATAGGAAAAAGATTCTTGAAGATTCTTAGCAGCTATCATTCTATCCAAATTGATTCCAGCCAAATTCACTTTGTGCCTTTGAATAGCCCAAAACAATAAGTTCCCATCTCTAGAGGTGATAGATGAGTGAGTTCCTGCTCTAGGGGTCACAATGTTTGTAATCACTGAATGAATCAGTCTCTTTTCGGCTGACAGCTCATTTACAGACAGACCTTTCTTGCTAATAGAGGCCAAACTCCCAATAATGCCCAATTTATGCTTTTCCAAAGGTATAACTTCATTAAGCTTATGCCCGGAGTTTGAACACTCCAACATCTCAACCAGCAGTTCCTCAGAAATAGAGATCTTGGTTCCTTTGACATAACCGAACACTGTATTTCAGATGAGATTTCCATGGTGACATAAAAAGTTCTAACGGCATTCTCAATAGTGGGTTCTAAAATCTGGCACAACTTGGTCCAACCCATGGCATTGAGGGTGTCCTCTACCCACGCTAGACTTCCAGTAAGATGGGAGAAATCTACAACCTTCCCTGGGCAGATGGGAATCTTAGCAAGTCTCACGAGTTGATCAGGGGTCATCTGGGTGGATTCCGGAGCCCTAGATGAGTCCATCTAAAGAAAGAGAATGGAAATGGCTCAGGGGACCAGTAAAGGAGTGATAGAAATGTTGAAGAGAGTTCCTAGATCCTACCTTTCTTCGAGGAGGATGGAGATTTCAGGGTTCTTCGGAAGTCCTTCGCCGGAGAACAGTGAGGGCGCGAAAGGGCAAAAGAAGACAAAGAAGTCGAAGATGGATTTCGAAAGGGTGTCTTCTAAAGGAGATGGGGTTTTCTTTTATTAGGAAAGAGATGATAACTGCCCCTAGATTTCAGGATGAACGGTCGGGATTAAATGATTTGATCGTTAAGACATGAAGGGATGCGTCTTAAGAGAGTGTCAGTTATATAATTTTAAATTACAAGCACCTTTTCACGATTTCATAATTAGTCGAATTATGTATTTGACTGCATCAGTCGAATGTAAGATTTTTAACATGATTCGAATGCATAAGTCGAATGTCTGGGACTTAGAATTTTTCAGGATGGTTTTCACAGACAGTTCATACAACACTATCTTAGCATACAATTCAAGTATCATTTTACTTTGGTAATTTAATCAGGATTACACATACCTATTTCTCTTCTAATAGATGTGAATCTATCCTCAGGAAGAGATTTTGTAAAAATATCAGCAAGTTGATTTTCTGTAGAAACAAATTCAAGTGAAATATTGCCATTACTTATATGATCCCTGATGAAGTGATGTCTAACCTCAATATGCTTGGTTCTTGAATGTTGGATAGGATTCTTGGTCAAATTTATTGCGCTTGTATTGTCACACAACATAGGAATTTCTTGGAGCTGATGACCATAGTCTTCCAATTGGTGTTTGATCCATAAGAGTTGAGTACAACAACTCCCTGCTGCAATGTATTCAGCTTCTATGGTTGACAAAGCTATGAGTTCTGCTTCCTGGAGGACCAAGATATCAAACACCCTGCAAGAATTTGACAAGTGCCACTGGTGCTTTTCCTATCTATTTTACGTTCAGCATAGTCAGCATCACTATATCCAATTAACTTGAATTTAGAACATCTGGGATACCATAGTCCTAATTTACTGGTATTTATAAGATATCTAAAAATTCTTTTAACAACATGAACATGAGATTCTTTTGGATCAGCTTGGAATCTTGCACATAAACAAGCACTGAACATTATATCTGGTTTGCTAGCAGTAAGATAGAGCAGTGATCCTATCATTCCTCTATAGATCTTTTGATCTACTTTTTTACCAAGAGGATCACCATCTAACTTAATGCCTGAGCTCATGGGTGTTCCTAGTGGCTTTCACTTGTCAAAACCATACTTAGAAAGTAAGTCTGAAATATACTTGGTTTGACAAATGTGAGTTCCTTCCTTGGTCTGCTTGATTTGCAACCCAAGAAAATAATTGAGCTCACCCATCATGCTCATTTCAAATTCACTTTGCATCAGATTTTCAAAGAACTTACAAAGTGATTCATTAGTAGAACCAAAGATAATGTCATCAACATAGATTTGCACAATTAAGATTCCATCTGAAAATTTCTTTATAAATAATGTGCTATCTACTTTACCTCTTATAAAATCATGTGATATAAGATAAGCACTTAATCTTTCATACCAAGCTCTTGGAGCTTGTTTCAGACCATACAATGCTTTCTTTAAACGGAAAACATGATTAGGATAAGTAGTATCTTCAAAACCTGGTGGTTGCTCAACATATACTTCTTCTTTAATAAAACCATTCAGAAATGCACTTTTAACATCCATCTGAAATAAATTGATATTAAGAGAATAAGCATATGCTAATAAAATTCTGATTGCCTCTAATCTAGCTACTGGAGCATAGGTTTCATAAAAATCTATGTCTTCCTCTTGGGAATATCCTTGAGCTACAAGTCTGGCTTTGTTCCTAATGATTACCCCTGATTCATTCATCTTGTTTCTGAAAACCCATCTGGTTCCAATAACTGGATGGTCAGTAGGTCTAGGTACAAGAGTCCAAACCTCACTGCGTTGGAACTGATTACGTTCCTCTTGCATAGCAAGGATCCAAGATTCATCACCCAGTGCATCATTGATTGTCTTAGGCTCAATTTGAGAAACTAAAGAAGAAAAATCACAAGGAATTTGGATACCTCTTGTTCTTACTCTATCTTGAGGATTATCTATGATGTTTTCTCTAGGATGGTCCCGGTGGTACCTCAATTCCCTAGGTAGTCCTTCTTGTGGTTCTTGTTGTTGTTGAAGATCTTCTAATGGGGGATCTTCCATTTCTTCATCTTTACCTTCTTCTTCAAGAGAAGTCTTTTCTAAATCCCTGCAAAGATCATCAACACATTCTTCTTCTTCTTCTTCTTCTATCCTTTTGATAGAAGGGTTAGTTTCATCAAATAAGACATGCACAGATTGTTATATAGTTAATGTTCTTCTATTGAATACTTTATAACTTCTAGGTTTTGAAATATATCCTAACAGGAAACCTTCATCACTCTTAGCATCTAATTTTCCTAAATTGTCCTTACCATTATTTAAAATAAAGCACTTACAGCCAAAAGGTCGAAGATGACTGATGTTGGGCTTCTTTCCCTTGTAGAGTTCATAAGGAGTCTTCTTTAGAATGGGTCTGATCATGCACCTATTGATGATGTAGCAGGCTGTATTGACTGCCTCTGCCCAGAAATATTTTGGCAAATTATACTCATTCAGCATTGTTCTGGTCATATTCAGCAGCGTTCTGTTCTTTCTTTCTGCTACTCCATTCTGTTGAGGTGTTCTTGGTGCTGAGAAGTTATGCTCAATCCCATTTTCTTCATAGAACTTCATGAATTCTTCATTCTTGAATTCACCTCCATGATCAGATCTAATGCTTGTAATATGGAATTTCTGATTTTTCTGAACTATTTTGCTGAACTTCAAAAATGCTTGAAAGGTTTCAGATTTGGCTTCCATAAAAGACACCCAATTGTACCTTGAGTAGTCATCAACTAATACATAGCCATATATTTTTCCTCAAAGACTGACTGTCCTCATAGGTCCAAACAAATCCATGTGAATTAACTCCAAAGGCTTGGAAGTTGTAACAATTGTCTTGGACTGAAATGAGGTCTTGGTCTGTTTTCCTTTTGCACAAGCTGAACAAATTCCAGATTTCTTAAGTTTCATCTTTGGAAGCCCCTCAACCAGATCATGCTTCATTAATTTCTTGATTACTGAGGTGCTTGCATGACCAAGTCTTCTATGCCACAACTCAGACTCTTCACTTTTGGTGATTGCAAGGCACAAGTTTACTTCTCTTAATTCTGCCAACTGTAAAGTGTACAGGTTCTTTACCCTTTAAGCTTCAAAAACTATCTTGTTATCTTTCTGGATGATACACTTATCATTCTGAAAATTTACTGTATGCCCTTTATCACATAGCTGACTGATACTTATCAGATTATGCTTCAATCCCTCTACATACATGACATCTTCAATTAGATTCTTTTCTTTAGTACCAACTGTTCCACATCCTAGCACTTTTCCTTTTCCATTATCACCATATGTGACTTGACCACTTTCTTCTCTAAAACTTGTGAATAGATTCCTATCCCCTGTCATATGCCTTGAGCATCCACTATCCAAATACCATTTGAATGCCCTCAGCCGACCCTGCAAACAAAATCAGGTTGTAACTTTTGGTACCCAAATTTTCTTGGGTCCTTGATGGTTAGTTTTAGGAATCCATCTCAAGTGTCTAGTAGTGCATGTGCTAACTGTGTGTCCTAATTGATTACAGTGACTACAACATAAATCAAAAGCATTCTTCATATATGCAAAATTGTTAGATTTCTGTTTTTGTTTGTACATATGCTGATTTACCTTCTTAGTATTTTTGATTTCTTTTTCTGCTACAAATTTAGGGGTTGGATACACTTGAGGATGAATAATGTTTTCTTCATTTTGTGGAGGTGTGTATCCTAATCCATATTTCTTCTTTCCTATTCTAGAACCTTTTATGTTGACGAATAAAGAAGTTTTGCAGTTAGAGATCTTTCCTATGGTGGCTTTTAGATAATTGTTTTCCTCTAACAATTTTTCTTCATTTTTGAGTTCCTTAAGATTTGATTCAATTTCCAAAATTTTGCTATTTTTATTTTTCAAATCTTCACATAGTAGTTCATTAGTTCTTTTAGTTTCACTTAAACTTTTGTTTAACCTTTCTGTTTCATTTTTAAGAAAGGTGTTAGCCTTTTCTTGGTTCAGTAAATTTAGTTTAACTATTTTCATTTGTTTTACTACTATTTTATATTTTTCATAAAGTTCATTGAAAGCATCTTCAAGGCTATCAGAATCGGATTCAGAACAGGAAGTGAATGAGCTTTCTGAGTTTACCTGTTCTAGTCCTGCCATGAGGGCTAGATTTGCCTTCTCTTCCTCTTCATATTCTGAACTTGATGACTCTGAACTTGTTGCTTCTTCATTGTCCCATGTTGCTGCCATTGCCTTCTTCTTGAATTTTTTGAACTTCTTTTCCTTGCCTTTCTTCTTGTCAGATTTTTCTACTTGATCCTTCTTCTTAAGCTTGAGACATTCCGATTTGTAATGTCCTGGCTGATTACACTCATAGCAAGTTGGCTCTTTCTTCTTATCTTTCTTGAAAAAAATTTTGAGCCAAACTTCTTCTTCTTTGCTAGAATTCTCTGCAACTTTCTTGAGAGCATAGCCTCACCATCACTGTCATCTGACTTTTCCTTTGAGTCTTCAAATGAAGAGGAATCTGCAATCTTCAAAGCATTTGAATTTTTTTTTTCGAGGAATTTTCAGAAAATATTTCCATGTTAATTTCATGAGCCTTAAGGGATCCTATTAATTTATCAATAGACAATTGTGTTAAGTCATGAGCTTCCTCTATGGCTGTAACATTAGGAGTCCAGACATTAGTTAGAGATCTTAATATTTTTCTAACTGTTTCTTCATTAGTTAGGACCTTTCCTAAAGAACTTAGTCCTACAATTATGTTGGAAAATCTGTTATACATTTGAGTTATGTTCTCATTAGGGAGCATTTTAAACTGTTCATATTGAGATACAAGTATATCTATCCTTATTTGTTTAACCCTATCTGTACCTTCATAGGTTACTTGAAGCTTATCCCACATTTCTTTAGCTGTTTTACAAGCTGAAAGTCTATTAAAATCTCTTTTAGATAAAGCACATCAAAGATAATTTTTTGCTTTGTAATTTAAAGACATGTTTCTCTTATCTGCTATGGAAAGACTAGAGGAAGAAGATTCTCCAAGGATTTGATAGTCACCTTGTTCTATTACCTGCCATAAGTCGAAGTCAGTACCTCTGATGAAGCATTCCATTCGCATCTTCCAGTATTGGTAATCTTCACCATCAAAGAATGGTGGCCTTGTAACTGATTGGCCTTCATAGTTGTGAGCTTCGGATGCCATTTCTTCTCAAAACTTTTAGATTCTTCTGAGAAGACCTCACTCTGATACCACTTGTTGGATCGAAATGGCACTAAGAATGTCCTAGAGGGGGGTGAATAGGACTTCTTCCCTTTTTAAAAAAATTTGCTTCTGAAATTGCACAACACTAAATAAATTGTTAGAGCTTAGTGTGGTGTGTGTGATTCAAGTGTAGACAAGGCGGAAACAATCACACAAAAATGCACAAGAGTTTATCCATGTTCGGTCCTTCCCACATGGAAGTCCTACATCCAGTCCTCAAGCCAACCACTTGAGATTTCCACTATCTGCCAATAAATTGGCATTCTCTCACCCTTGAGAGGAATTACAAACCCACTTGCTCCCAAGCAAGTCTTCCCTAAACAGGGGTACAACAACTACCTTTCACAAGGTCTTCCCTTCACAGGAGGGGCAATGCAGAACCAGACATCTGCAAAAATTACACAGGAATAATAAAGAAACACTTGTGTGTTTGCCTCAGATCTGAGCACAAACACCTACAGACTTCAGAAGGATTAATAGATCAGAAATGAGACTTGAATCCTATCTGAAATGCAAGGGTGGACTTGAAGAAAATAAGCAATTACAGTTGCCACCCAACACTACTAGAGCTTCAGAGAAAGTCTTCTAAGGAAGAAAAAGGCTCTCAGACTTTAGCTTTCAGAAGGGCTTGTGAGACTTGAAGGAATTCGAATGAAGCTTCTAGGAGATGTCAAAGCTTGTATGTGCTTTTTGTTGTTCTTTTCAAACTTGAGCTCCTTTTATAAACTTTAGAAAAATAGCTGTTTAGAAAATAGCCGTTGGAGCTTGTGGCCGTTTGCAATATGTCCGTTTGAAGAGATCTCTAGGATCCTTTGGGTCTTGAAGTGTTTTTATCCAGAAGTCTTTCAGTTTTGCTTCTTTCCAAGATCTTTAGAAGGAGGTGCAGTTTTCACAGCTAGAAGATAAGCTCTTTCTCTTCGGAATGGACTGTGAAAGGAGCATTCTAAAAACGTGCTCCAATAAATGCCTACACAAAGACAAGACAAAAGAGAAGAGTATCTCCATATCTTTGAGGTAGATAAGTCAGAGAAGTACAAAGAAAGGTATGGAAACCTCGAATGCAGAAGCTTTCAGATAGAAGGAGTAGATAAACAGTTAGGCTAAAAAAGTAAAGTATGGGTCTGTCAGTGGTAGGTGAGACATGTCTGATGCCATGCGCCTGAAAATACATAAATGCACTGTATCTATTGTATCCAGGAAAATTCGGAGCAAAGATATGAAGACTATGAAGCTAAACTAAAAAAAATATCTCAGAGGTAGTCTGCAATCTGCACAAGATTTAGATAAATATTTGAAGTATAATGTTTCTTGTCCTGTCAGAGAAATACAATAATAATAATAAAAAATAATGACAAGATGATGTACCAATAAGATATTGAAAGTTCATAAAAAAAATGTATGAAAAGATTTGGGGATAAACTTGCATTAGGTGTTAAGCCTAAAAAGGATCAGAAGAGAGTTGAAGTACAGAGTTAATCAGTGAAGTTGAATCCAAAAGAACATGTAATTTGACTGAAGAAATAGGAGTGATTCGACTTCAGTAAAGAAATAATAAGGTAATTCGATTTCTAAGAAAACAAGACAATTCGACTCTAACAAGAAAATAGCAATGTAATTCGACTTCTGAGAAGACAAGGCAATTCGACTCCAACAGTGGAATTACTGAGATTAATTTCTGAAGCATTCGACTGTGGAAGTCGGAGATGATAGTCGAATCAAGAGTTGGGTTTTGTAAGACATTCGACTGTAATAGTCGAAGTCATCAGTCGAATTACATATAAAGATGTGGACGTAGAAAATTTTGGAGGTTGTTTAACTTCGTTTCTGAAGAAGTCGAAGTTAGCAGTCGAAGTCAACAACCGAATTCAGTAGGGCATAGAGAGAGTCCGTGGACTTAGAAAAATTTCTAAGATGGAGGTATAGTCCTGAAATATATATGTATGATTTTTGAGATATGTAATTAATATATTTACTTTGTAGAAAATTTATTTTAAAGCGTTTTGTCATAGCAAAAATAATAGATATATTAATTTAAGAAAAATTTTAAATTCCTTAGTGGTAGTTGCTCAACAAGCCTGAGTTGTCGACTCCCCCATTGTCACTCGTGATGCTTGTTTCATACAGGAGTCACCTCCTCCGGCTGTGACTGTACCTTTCGTTGCCCCTTTCTTCACCCCGGTAAGTATGACCTGATTCCCTGTGACGATGACATCCCCTTCCAAAATTACGGTGTATGTGCCCTACCCGTGACTGTACCCTTCCTTGCCCCTTTCTTGAACCTGGTTTCGACAGGTTGTATATAAATCCCCAACGATGTCTACTTCTCACCCTCTTGCGAAAGTGCTCTTGTTCAGTTGAGGCTGTTGTTGGGGTGAGTTCTTGTCCATTTTCAATTTTTTTATACTTTGTTAAATTTTGGCTAATTACGTAATCTTTTTTATTTTTGGTGTGTTACTGATCATGGGAGGATTCTATAGATTGTTCCTGCCTTTCAGAAAAAAGGTTAGATTTCTTTCAGTCTGTTCCTGCCTTTCGGAAAGAAGGTTAAATTTTGGCTAATTACAGGTTGTTTTTTTATTTTGGGTGCATTAATGATCATGGGGGGATTCTACAGATTGTTCCTGCCTTTCAGAAAAAAAAGGTTTTTTTTTTTATTTTGGGTGGGTTAATGATCATGGGCTAATTATGAGTTGTTTTATATGGTTGGCTATTTCCATGTACACCAAGGATGGATTAATGGTTCTTTGATTATGTTGGATATCTCTGTTACATTCTGGTCCTTCATGTATCTGGTTTGGTTTTCCTTGTTTACCAAGCATCCTTCATGTTATTAATGGGCTAGATCTTCTGATCAGTGGTAAACTTATCCTTGTTGCCATGCTCTTCGGATTTCAGAATTTTGGACAAGTATGATCCCTCCTATTATGTACAGACCAAATAGGCTTCTTTAACAGAAATTGTTTTTAGAAATATTTTTCAGTTTGGTCTATATCCATGTATGCATTTTTTTTTCAATTGTCGCTGTGGTTGTATTGCATGTGTGCCCTCTTCCTGTTTCTTGGCTAATAATTTTATTACAAACTCATTTCGGTTTAGGTTATATCCATGTATAGGCTGTTGTGGTTCCTTTATCTTCCCCTCCTCATGTTCTGACTATTGTTTTTTTTTGTTTACAGTCTTAGTCATCCACGAAATTATTTGAGGTGTTTAACTTCTGATTTCTTTTTCCTTCTTTTCCAAACATCCTTCATGTTACTGGTTTGGTTTTCCTTGCTTACCAAGCATCCTTCATGTTATTAATGGGGTAGACCTTCTGATCAGTGGTAAACTTATCCTTGTTGCCATGCTCTTCGGATTTTAGTATTTTGGACACGTATGATCCCTCCTATTATGTACAGACCAAATAGGCTTCTTTGATCAATTTTTTTTAGAAACTATTTTTCGGTTTGGTCTATATCCATGTATGCATATTTTTTCATTTCTAGCTGTGCTTGTACTGCCTGTCTGTCCTCTTCCTGTTTCCTGGCTAATAATTTTATTACAAACTCATTTCGGTTTAGGTTATATCCATTTATGGACTATTGTGGTTCCTTTATCTTCCCCTCCCCATGTTCTGGCTATTGTATTTTTTTTTTACAGTCTTAGTCATCCACGAAATTATTTGAGGTGTTTAACTTCTGATTTCTTTTTCCTTCTTTACCAAACATCCTTCATGTTACTGGTTTGGTTTTCCTTGTTCACCAATCATCCTTCATGTTATTAATGGGCTAGACCTTCTGATCAGTGGTAAACTTATCCTTCTTGGCATGCTCTTCGGATTTCAATATTTTGGATATGTATGATCCCTCCTATTATGTACAGACTAAATAGGCTTCTTTGACAGAAATTTTTTTTAGAAACTCTTTTTCGATTTGGTCTATATCCATGTATGCATTTTTTTTTCAATTGTAGCTGTGGTTGTACTGCTTGTCTACCCTCTTCCTATTTACTGGCTAATAATTTTATTACAAACTCATTTTGGTTTAGGTTATATCCATGTATGGGCTGTTGTGGTTCCTTTATCTTCCCCTCCCCATGTTCTGACTATTGTTCTGGCTGTTGTGGTTTTTTTATTTGAAGTTAAACACCTCAAATAATTGCCCAGAAGGCTATTTTATTACAAACTCACTTCTGATTTCTTTTTCCTTCTTTTCCAAACATCCTTCATGTTTCCAGTGGTAAACTTATGCTTTTTTGGCTTCCCTTCTTGTGTTTAGATCCACCTTTACTGCTGCCAATGGTAAACTTACTGAGCCGACTACTCTTTATTAACTTCCATTGATTTAATAAATCTAATTAAGTTCATAATCTCCATTCAGACTTCTTGTCACCTGCCCCAACCGCCTCAAGGTCAATGTCCCAACCAGGTACAATTTGAGCTTCCTATCAGCTATGCATAGAGTATAATGTGGTGCATTATTTTGTTGAAAACTATTTTATGAAGGATTAGAGTAAATATGTAGAATGAATGTCTGCCCTCATTTTGTTTACATATAGTGCTCATTATTATTTCTTACCAACCACTTAGGTTATGTGTGGACCTTCGATATGGACCGGACATTTCTTGATTTGCTTAGGAATGAACTATTAGATGGGGACTTCATACCAAACCATGCATGGGACATGACTAAGGAGACTTTTGTGAGAAAGTATGGTTGTCATGTGACTATAACACATTTGAGAAGTAGATTATGTTTTTACAAGAACATATACGTCATATCCAAAGACCTACAAGACAACGTAGGTTTTACGTGGGATGATGAAAAATCAACATTTGTCGGCAACGACATTATGTGGGATGCGTACAATGAGGTTTGTAGTTCACAAGTATTCTTGTAGGTATGAGTAAAAGGTCTTTAAACTCAAATCACTAATTCCTTATTCCATTTGCAGTTCAACCCGCTGGCTTTGTGGTTTAAGGGAAGGAGCTTGCCATTTTATGTTGACATAGTCCAATTATTTAGTGAGTCTGAGGACCCATGACTTAGTTGTTATGACTTGACGACCTGTTCATGTATGATGTGTTTGTTTGTTAAAAAATGAAGGCACTGTCCTTATTCTTATGTTTCATGTTTAAAGTCATAACTGTAATTATATTGACTTCTTGTTGTGTCATCATGTTATTTTAAATTAGAAAACTCAGTGCCTATGTCCATAGGAAATGGTCGATCACCAAATTGGACCTTGCGACAAGACAAGATATTGTTAGATTTGTTGATTGATGTTTACCATAAAAGCTATGGTAGTCAAGGCACATTCAAAGCACATGTCTTTCAAGACATTTTGGATCGATTCAATAGCACTGCCAATGTCAGAAAGGATAAAGATTGTTTAAAGAATCGTTGGAGGAACATAAAGAAAATATACCACATCTACAAACAATTGCGTACACGATCTGGATGGGGATGGGATGACAAACAAAAATTACATGTTGCACCTGACGAAGAAAGCATATAGGCGGCAATTGCGGTAAGCTAGCAAGTAAAATATAGTCCAAACTACACATTTTGTATATCACATGTAAATAATTTTTTTTAATCCACAGTCCAATTCTGAATTCAAGAAGTATCTGGACAAACCATTTCCATACAAAAGATAGCTGGACATCTTGTATGGAAAAACAAGTGTTCAGGGTAGTCATTTCATGGGCTCGACCCAAGAAGTTGATGTGGAGGCTAGACGGTCTTTTGGAGATGATGATAGTGTTGGCTGAGAGTAATTTAATGCTATGGGATTAGAGTCAAACCAATTTTATTCAATTGATGGTGACAATTTCAACCCTTTTGACTTTCCATCATCCTCACAACCAAATCCTCCATCACGGCTAGTTAGAGAGAAGACATCGACAAACATTCATCTAGTGGAAGATGAGGCAACATCCCCAGCTTGAAAGAGGCACGATCATGCATCCACATGCTCTCGAAAGAGAAAGAGCGAGAAGTCATTTGATCCCACAATACTATCACAGTATTATATGATGAACAATGAGCGCATCAATATGGTCCGGGCTTTATTTTCTAGTTCATCAAGCACATCATCCACAGCACAAGAGCAATACACAATGAGATAATGTGTTGTTAGGATGAAATCTTTTCCAGGATACAACCAACAACTACTATTCCTAGCATCGACCCTCTTCGAGAAGCCAGAGAAGAGAGCATGGTTCATGGCTCTTGATGATGAGGATGCTTTAGCATGGATCTTGAATGCAACTTCTTGAGATGCTCGCCATGTTAGTCCTTGATGTGGGTCTTTTGTGTTTGTTTCTGTCATTTTAGTATCATGTTTCTGTATCTTCATCCTAGTAACATGTATTAGTAACATCATTTGCTTTTTTAATTCTGTATCTCGTACAAGTTATCTCTCTTCTACTCCTATGTAATTATCATTATGAATATGAGTCTCCACCTTATGGTATTGCAGGCCAGTAGTCATTCTGAAATGGGCAAGTATATGTGCTATGTAGTTTGGGTTGGTCGTCAACCGGGAATATACCACACTTGGGCTGATTGTTATGCCCGGGTCAATGGATATCCGGGAGCAAAGTTTAAAGGATTCTCAAACTTAGAAGAAGCGCAACACGCTTACTATGGAATGGTTGTACGTGGATCTACATCTCAAGTACCAAGGAGATCTACCTATGCACCTAATGACTCAGTTACACATGCACGAAGAGAATCGGAACACAATGGCCTGAACAATGACATTCCCATACTTATTATACTCATGATATTGTTCCTTATTTTTCTGATCTTCTTAATGTTAGTTATCATGTTCATTGTATTTTAAGAAACGTAGCTGACTACTTCATGCTACTTGTCGTGTTATTTCATTTGTAGTGACTTCTTCTCTTTTTCAAGACAATTTATTATGTTTATTTAAATATTAGGACCTTCTGTTGATGTGGATGCATTAGTACGGGAGATCTTTTGTGAGGAGAATGCCACATTCTTAGCCATGGATGAAGCAATTGCTGATGAGATTTTTGAATCAAATGAGAAACACAGTGTCCCAAGGCCTATGCACACAAGTAGTCATAGTGGACACATTTGGATTCATGAGGTTCTGCAGGGACATGAACGATGTTCCTACAATGTGTTCAGACTACATCCCACGACGTTCATGAAATTAAGAGACGAACTTATAGAAAGAGATCTTATTTGTGATTCCCGTTATGTTACAACAACCGAGAAACTCACAATTTTCATATATGCAATGGGTCATGGTATGGCATCTGGAGCTATGTGCGAGCATTTTCAACACTCTTATGAGACAATCAGTAAACACGTCCGCGAAGTCATAAAAGCATTGGCTTCCCTACGCTTCACTTACATAAAACTACCAAGTTTGACTCATCCTGTGCACCCCCGCATCCAACATGATGATAGATTTTATCCTTACTTCAAGGTAAAAATTCCATTTTAAAATTAAAAGACCTCATTTTTCTTAAGATTCTCATTTTCACTTTGTATTTAGGATGCTATTGGAGAAATTGATGGTACCCACATCCCAGTGCATATATTGCGAGAAAAACAAGCACGGTATAGGAACCACAAAGGAGTGGTCAGTCAAAATGTCATGGGGGTTTGTGGTTTTGACCTTGTCTTCCAATATGTGGGGGTAGGTTTTGAGGGAGCAGCTGCTGACATGGCTGTCCTCAGGAGGGCTATGGATGTAGGTGGCTTTCAGGTTTTGGAAGGTATGATTATCTTGTTATGACTACCCACGTATACTTTGTTTGACGTAAAATGTGCTAATGTAATGTGTTAATATCTCATAGGAAAGTACTACTTAGTGGACTAAGGATATGGAAACACTGCTCATTTTATGGCTCCATATCGTGGGGAAAGATACCATATCTAAGAATTTCAAGGACATGGCAATGCACGGTATAAGAACATGAGAGACAAGTTCAACCATCGCCACGCCCAACTTTGCAATTGTGTGGGACGTGCATTAGGGGTGTTGAAGAATAGATTTCAAACATTGAGAGAGGGGAATTGTTATCCATTTCGTACGTACAATTGTTGATTGTTATTGCATGTTGTGTTGTGCACAATTTTTTCCGATGTCAACAAGGCGAGGACTTTTATTTTAACTTAAGTCGTGAAGGAGGGAGGGAGGACGAAGATGATGAACCTGAGGAAGACCCAAATCTTTCTGTTAGTGCATCTGACATGACGGAAGGAGGAACTCTTCGAGATGCAATTGCCACACAACTGTGGATGGCTAACTGAGTTGTAATTTGACCTATTATCTTAATATTCTATTTCTATTAGCATGGTTAGAACTTTATTATACAACTAGTGAGTTGTTTCGTGTGTCATTGTTTTTATTGTAATCAAATTTCATTGTGCACTTAATGAGTATTTCAACTACATGTAGGTGCAATTTGAGACCTGGAAAAGGACTTTCTCCTGATATATTTAATTGGACAGCAAAAAAAATGTAAAAACATCATAGGAGACTCTTTGAATTAGGAAGGATGGAAGAACGTCCAAAACGTTTTCAACAAGGACTTTTGCGTGGCTTGGCCCGTATCACATTTCCTACATCGTTTTACATTCTATAGGTCATTTTATTTGATCGTTCATGATCTCATCAATGTAGTCAATTTTCACTGGGATGACGAGATTAAACAAATACGAGGTTCAGAATTAGCTTGGCAACAATATCTTGAGTTTTTTTTTTTAATTTTACCTATGACGATTATGCATACCTATTATTGATCAAATTAATTAATTACTGTTTTATTCTTCCATTGCAGTTCAACCCATTCGCTGCAGGGTTCAAAGAAAGGACATTGTCATTACACAATGACCTTGTCAAGTTGTTCAATGATTGGGGATCATAAAGACCTTGTGAATTCAATGGTTTTGAGCAATGATGAGTGGGCATCCTTATCCAATTCAATGGTCGGATGGTCAAATTGGCAACCCCATTGAAAATGCGGATATATTTTGTGTAGCGGATCTGAGCCAAAAACAATTGTGCTATAAATTATTGAACATGTGATATCACATATGTACTTACATGGGAAATGATGAGTGGGCATCCTTATCCAATTTAATAGTCGGATGGTCAAATTGGCAACCCCATTGAAAATGCAGATATATTTTGTGTAGCCGATCTGAGCCAAAAAAATTGTACTATAAATTATTGAACATGTGATATCACATATATACTTACATGGGCAATGATGAGTGGACATCCTTATCCAATTCAATGGTCAGATGGTCAAATTGGCAACCCCATTGAAAATGCGGATATATTTTGTGTAGCCGATCTGAGCCAAAAACATTTGTACTATAAATTATTGAACATGTGATATCACATATATACTTACATGGGCAATGATGAGTGGGCATCCTTATCCGATTCAATGGTCGGATGGTCAAATTGACAACCTCATTGAAAATGCGGATATATTTTATGTAGCCGATCTGAGTCAAAATTTTTTGTATCATATCATATCATACAAATGTGATCCAACATTACTACATGCTGACAACATTCAAGTAGGAGTCTATGTCGTCAGAGAAGATACGTTCATATTTCATAAAAATTTATGTTCAAAATTTTCATAAATTATACTGCCTGTCATGTGACTAACATTGCATTCATTTTGTCACAGATTTTATCATGCACGACAAATGAAGGAGGCGATTAAAATAGTTCCATGTATAAATTTGAAGGCTGCATTAAGCCTTCCATGTTATGTTGTTAATTATTGTTCAGTAAAGTTTGTGTAACATCTCGGACTTTCTGGCTTTTCGTTGTGTGGGGGATGATTGGCCTTGTCGTGATGAAGGTGCCTGTCGCGATAGTCATCCCTGTTGCGACCGCCTTCGGCGTCGTATTCTTGTCGCACCCGGTCAACGGGTCGCGACTGCTTTATGCTTTTTGGTCGTCTGACGCCTGTCAGAGTGGCAGGCGTGGCAGACTGACCTGTCGGGTTGTCGCGGAGCCCAGGGCGGGCGTGTTCTGGTCGCAGCCTGGGCGGCCATCGCGATAAGGTTTGTATCGCGACGCCCCGCCCCGTCGCGTTCTGGGGGCCGGAGGCTAAAAGCCTTGGCCGACTTCCCCTTTCCCTTGCTTTCCCTTTCCCTCCTTTCCTCTCCTCTTCGAGGGGGAGAGGTTTCCCTCTCGTCTTCCTCCGGCGGTGGAGCTTGGTGGAGTCGCCGGCGAGCTCGTGGTGGAGCGGCGGAGCGTCGTGGAGCAAGGAGGAGGCGGCCGTGGTGTCGTGAAGGCCCTTCGTGGGTTCGTTCTTCGTTTATTCGGTAGGAATTTCTTGTGCCCTTTCTTGTTGGTGTGGATTGAGAGTCCATTTTGTGGAATGCATATGTTTATTGCATTTACCATGCTCCCCTCCCCTTGGTGGTTGTGTTTGTAGCGTGTGAGGGACCCCGGGATGTAGCATCCCGGTGGTCGGCCTTCCAGCTGATGTCACGATCGCTGAGCACGTCGCGACATCAGAGAAGGTGTCGCCCCGGTCCGATGCGACCTTATCGCGGCGCGGTTGGCCGTCGTGATAAGGGTCGTGTCGCGACCCGGTTGCCCGTCGCGACAAGCTGTTGTCGCGATGCGCAGCCCTGTCGCGACAGGCTTGTCGTGATGCTGTGCCTTTTCGCGACAACCTGGTTGTCGCAACGTGCTTCTCCGACGCGACCCCTCTTGTCGCGGTTGCCCTACCCGTCGTGATGAGATCACGATGGGCTAGGAGGGCGCGACAAGACCTGGTCTGCCTCGGGTGTTGCCGTGGCCACGGTTGGCGTGTCAACGTGTGCCCCACGGCAGGGTGTGCCCTTAGGACCTTCTGGTGGGAACACGGAAAGTTGCCTCCCTGCGTTCACTAACAAAGGTAACACCTTCGTGGCCGTGTCCTAGCTGTGTCGCTAGGAGGCTCACGTCTGTCTAATAATTGATGGTCTGGTTGCCGATCAATTATTAGAAGAGCGTTGGTTTCTGTGCTGTTTGGTGGTGTTCCGGTTTCTCGGGTCGTGCCGTGTGTGCCGGCGTTGGCCGACGACCCTTCTGGAGGTTGTTCCCGGAAGGGGTGCCGTGCGTGCCTGTGCCAGCTGGGCTTGTCTTAGTTACAAGCTAGCTATGTTGTTTCTGTGGTGGTTGCCACACCAATTCTCTTTCGCTCGGTGCTCGGCACTTGAGGGCTTGTCTGCGAGACAGGTTGTTACCGTTACCTAGGACCCCTAGCCCCGCGCTTCTGTGTTAGAGGGAGTTGCTCCGGGCGGCGGGCGTGTTCAAGTCACGGACTTGGAGCAGAAGGGGAAAATGGTGGGGCAACGACGTGAGCCGTTTGTAGAGCTCTCTTAGATGGGTCTGGGACGCCGAGGTTGTTGTGGTGCTCATTCGGTGCAGACCAGCTAGTCAGTCTCACTGCCTCGCTCTGCGTTGGTTCTAGAGCCACGTAGGGAGGTCAGGCGTGGGGCCGCAGTTTGGCCGGACTGCGGTGGTTGTGGTTGTGGTAGCTTAGTCCACGCGTCTCACTCCGACGGGAGGGGAGACCTGGACTAAGGCACTTGTGGCGGTGGCTTGGTTGTTCTTGCTGTGATGTTGCTTCACACGCTGTTTCCGAGCTTGTGTTCTCGTTGCCATGGTTTACACGGTGGTTGTAGCCTAGCCGTGTCTCACTTCCTTGGGCTTTGTCGGTTGGCCTTGTGGGCCGTGTTTAGTGGTTTCCGTTTTGCGGGTTCTCTCGGGGTGTCTTGTGTAGACACCCAACTGCTGTTTCGGTAACCCGTTTGTAACATCCCTGTTACCCTTTGGGTCAGCTGCTCTCGGTTGGGATTGCGACATGCAGGGCCGTCGCCTTCTTAAGGCGACGTAGGTAGCCGTCGCATTCTAGATTGGAATGCACCGGCCGCCCATGTTGCGACTTGGCTCTGACAGTAAACGACAGTTTTGTCATTTTGTTGTCTGGACGGTGCTTACACGTGTTGTCTTGCATGCATGATCACGACGTATCGGTCCATCGCGATCAGGTGTCAGTTGCGCATGCACACCACATGTCGGGTTTGACCGTCAGGGCTGCATGCGACTTGAGATCGCGACGTAGCGGGGTGTCGCGTTAGGCTTCGTAATGCGACGACCTGGGCCGTCGCGTTCTCAATGTCTGAGCTTTAGTGCTCAAGCTCAAGAGCACAACCTCTTTTTGGCAATTGCTCTATGTTCCTCCCCTCTGTGGCATCTCTTTGTGTTGGTGTGCTCCGTGGGGAGCTTGGATGACATTTGTGCTTGGACTTTGGGTGATCTTGTGAAGGTAAGTGCTTGCTTTAGTAAAATTGGTTGTGTGTGTGTTGGGTTGTTGTGCTCCTCCCTCATTTCTTTCCCTTCTTCTTCTTACATGGTGGAACTCGTCCCTTAGTGCATGAAGGAGGAGATCGAGCTCGGGTTGTTCGAGGTTCTTGGAGCGTTGGAGCTCGGAGGTAGAGGGGTGCATTCCTACAAGAAGGCCCTAATAGGGTGGTTCTTCAATTGGAGGTAGGGACCCAAACCTCCACCTAGTTCTTCATGCTAGGTCCCAACCCCAATTCCAAGCCTAGAATCCTTGTTCTAGGAGTTGTTTTCGTCCCATGATCCATGTGTGATGATTATGTGGTGTTGGTTTGCATGAATCTATGTTTATTGGGTTTGTGCATGTGGGGAGTAGCTTAATTGCATGTGAGTGAAGTGAGTGTTTCCTTGACTTTTCATGCATGCTAGGGGTTTCCTTGGGTGGTTTGTGCTATATTTGTAGTGTTTCCATCGTCTCCTTGACCCCCTCCCCTTTGGTGTATCACTTTTGAGGTTTTTGGGGGTGTGAGGGTTACTCTTGTGGAGCACTCGGCTGTGGTCGCGACGGGTTTTCTAGTCGCGACCAGGTCGCAACGTGTCGGGGCGTCGCGTTCTCTTGAACGCGCCCCAGACCCACCACGTCATGCTAACGCGACGGGTACATAGCTGACATTCAGGTGTTCGGGGTCTTCCCGATTGCGACCTCCGTCTCCGTCGCGATGAGATCACGACGGGGTACGTGTCGCAATCAGTAGACTCAGGCTTGTTGCGGTCCTCTTAGCCGCCACGACCTTATCGCGACGTGCTTACGGGCCGCCTTCTGGGTTTCTTGTCGCGACAGGCAGGACCGTCGCGTTCTGGTCGTGACGGGTCGATACATTGCCTCTCTGACCGAGAGCTGACTGTCGACCTATTGTGTTTTTGCTTCCGCTGCAACTCAGTTTTTCTTGGCACCTGTGCTGTTCGTAGTGCAGTGCTACTCTAGTCTCTTCGCCCGGTGCTGGGCACTTGAGGTCTTGTCCACGAGACAGGTTGTTACCGTTACCTGAGACCCCCAGCCCCGCGCGTCTGTTAGAGGGAGTTCTCCAGGCAGCGGGCGTGCTCAAGTCACGGACTTGGAGCAGAAAGGGAAAACGGTGGGGACAACGACACCGAGTCATTTGTAGAGCTCTCTTAGCTGGTCTGGTTCTCCGAGGTAGTTGTGGTGCTCTTGCGGTGCAGACCAGCTAGTCCTTTCTCACTGCCTCACTCTACGTGGTTTCGGAACCATTTAGAGGGGTCAGGCGTAGGACCGTAGTCCGGCCAGACTACGGCAGTTGTGTTTACTTGTCCACCGCGTCTCACTCTGATGGGAGGGGAGACCTGGACTTGTAGTCGAGGGTAAGGCGCGTGGCGATCCTGACTGCTTGACTAGTGTAGCGTGCTGTAGCTAGTGTGTTTGTCCAGGCAGTGTCTACTGTCTGTGTTTACAGCTGGGTTTCTTGTGGTGCCTCGATTTACACGGGTTTTCGATCCCGACGTGTAGCCTAGACCGACGACCGTGTAGTTACTTTCACGCTTCCGCACTTTACTCTATTTAGTAGAATAGAATTTACTGCTTATTTAAATACTGCACTTAGTTCTATTCTGCTATTAGAACCAGTGGGAGATTGGTAGTCCCTACTGAGCTTCTTTGTGAAGCTCATGCCCTTCCTTTCAGGTGAGGCTTCACAGCAGCTCCCTCTGCGGAGGATTGAGGAGACGGGCCCACAGTAGTTGGCGTTTCTAGTGGCAGTGTTCCCCCAGCTCTTGTACTTCACCCTCGGGGTATGCCCCTAAGGGACGTGTTCCTTCCCGTTTATTTCAACACTTGTACTTTATTTACTTTAGGACTGTACTAGGCTGTTACTTAGTGTTGGACACTTTTCGTTCACTTGTGGTGCACTTTAGTACCTTTGTTGTTATTTATTTCTGTTACATATCTTGTTAGACCGATCTGTTAGCCCTTCCGGGTCTCCGGAACTGTGGGCGGCGGTCCCGATGTTTGGATTCTTGGTGGGAGCCGGGGATCCGGGCGCCGGGGTCGTTACACCTTGGTGCCATTATGGTGGCACCGGTAGGTGTAGTTCCCTGACCTCGTAGAGTGGCCGAGGTGCAGGCTGGTTCTACTTGTGGACCCTCGACCTTGTGGAGGTCTGAGGTGGTCGTGCCTGTGGTGAGACGTTGCTTCTCACATGGTTATTTGGTGTCTCTCGTGGTAACACCTGGTTGTTCCTTCCCGACCTCGTGAAGGTCTGGGATGTTGGGTGCTTGTGTCGTGAGACTCTGGTCTCACGAGGTCGCTCTGGTTTTCCGTGAGCTTCTTTGTCTTGGCGGGTGTGTGCCGAGGGTTTGCTTCCACATTGTGTTACTCTGGCCCGACCCTGGTTGCGGGTCGTGGTGTTGCTCTAGTTGCTTCCGCATGTGTTTGACTCTACTGGTTCTGCAGAAGTCGTCTTTGGCCTGACCCGGGTTGTGGTCAAGGCGTTTACTCTATTTCCGCTGCTTTGTAGTACTCTGTGGTAGGCGTTTCCCGCTTTACTGCTTTGTAGAGTAGTTTTGCTTCTGCTTGTTGGAGTTCCTGCTGCTCTGGCTGGTAAGGGACTGGTTATCCCTACTAAGTCATGTTCGTGAGGCTCACCCCCTACTCTCTTCAGGTAGGGACTCGCTGTCGCAGGAGTTCGTTGTCGGACGGTCGTGGTGGCGGCTTGTTGCGCCGTGCATTGCCGGCAGTGTGAGTTGTGAGCGTGAGTGCTCTTATAGCGTGAGTTGAGAGCGGCCTTTTTACAAGTCCTCGGGGTATGCCCCTTAAGGACTGTGCCTTCTTTCTGTACCTGTACTTTTATTTGGGACATGTTGTACTTAATTTTCTTATTAATGTACAGTCTTTCTTGTTATAGTTATTTGAATTCATTGCTTATCTCACTGGACTAAATTCTAACCCTTCCGGGTCTTCGGATCCGTGGGTGGCGGCACGACCTTTGGGGGTCCCTGGCGGGGGGTCCGGGAGGTCAGGTCCTTACAATGGTATCAAAGCTCAGGGGTCCAACGAGATTTGTAATGGGTTAATAACTATGGCTGTCCCAAAGAAAGGTACTCGTGCGTTGCTGGCCCGTCCTTGTGTAGTTACTGTTAGGTGAGCATTTGGCTCTTTGTTGCAGGTGGCTAGCTTTCCAGCAGGGTTTGAGTGTGTTGCTGCTATTGCTGGGTGTGCGTGTTGCGAGCGTGGTTGCTGTTTCGCTCGTGCTGCGGTTGGGTTCGTCCTCGGCCTGCGCGTCCTTGTGGGTGTGTCGCGAAGGCTGAGAGAGCCTACGTGTGGTGTGGCCTTCACCGGTGCAGGGTTGTGGTCTGCGGAACCGGTCGAAGGTGTCCTTGCCTTGTTGGCAGTCCCCTTGTTGTTGGGGTGTGTCCTTGTTGGATGTCCTCTTGTTGTTGGGGTGTGTGTTGTTAGTTGTGTGTTTGGCCTTGTGTGCCTGTGCGCTGCTGTGCGTTGTGCTCTGCTCAGTCGGCGTCTTTACTCGAGCTAAGCAGATGCTTGTGTGCTGTGTTGCACCGCTGGTTGAGCGCTGCGACACTTGGTTGTGGTTGTTGTCGGCCTTGCGCTGACTGGTTGTGAACTCTGGTGAGGTGCTCCTGGAGTTCTTCTCTGTTGGTTCTGGTGGAGGTGAGGTTTTCCCCAGAACTTTGTTGTGCTCGTTTCTGGTTGTTGCGGCGTTGCCCTCTGGTTGAGGTGCATCGCTTGGCTGCTGTGTTCTGGTGGTGTTTCCTAGAACTATTTTGTTGTTGTCCTAGTGAGGGTTCTTTCCTCTCTAGGACTGCTTCTATGCTCGTTGAAGTCTTCCACTGTGTTACCTCCTTGGTTTGAGGTCTTTGCTGTCTGGTTGGTCGCCGTTGCGTTGCCCTCTAGGTTGAGGTGCATCGTTTGGTTGCCCTGTATTCTGGTGCGGTTTTCCAGAACTGTTGGTTGTTTTCCTGGTGAGGTTCGCTCTCAGGATTGTTCTGGGCTTGTTTCTGCCGGTTGTTGTGCTACCTCAGGGTTGAGGTATGCTGCTGTTGTGTTGGCCGTTGCGTTCTGGTGGGTTTTCCAAGAACGGCTCCTTGGTGGTTCTGGTGGAGGTTCTCCCGGAACCAGTTGTGTTGCTTCCGCTATCTGCTGTGTTCTCTCTGTTGGCCGTTTGTTTGGGCTCTTTCTGATGATGTTTTCCAGATCGGCTCTTGGCGCTTTTGGTGGAGGTTCTCCCCAAAGCTGCTTCGTGTTGTTTTGGTTGTCGCTGCTCTCTCTATGGGGAGATGAGCTGTCGCTGTTTCCGATTGGACTGTCCGTGTGACAGTCTGCCTGGGTGTTGTCGGTCGAGGTGGGGTGCCTTTGGCCGTGTGTCTGGCTGTGGTGCTGGCCAGGTTGTCTTCTTGTTCGTTTTTCGGGTTTCCCGACTGCGCTGGTAGGACTTCGTGTGTCCCTAGGATCAGGAGGTTGGCTTCATTTCTCGTGCCCTGTGGGCTTTGCTAGATGGTGGTCTGGTGAGCGCCATGGGTGTCTGGCTGGGTGTGCTTCTGTGGAAGTGCCAGTCTCGTTTAGTGGTTTCCCCTTGCGTGTGGAAGAGACTCGTTGTGGGTGTCTTCTTTCCCTGCTTTCCGTTGGTTGCTCGGGATGGTGGTGCTCTGCCATGGCATTTGGTGTCGTGTCACTCACCGTGGCGACCTTTGTGGCGAAGGTCCCTCCCCTTGTGCTGTCTTGAGGTTGACCTAGTTGCTCCCCTCGTGCGCGTGGTTTTCCTTGTGGTGCGATAGGTTGTGGTGACCTATTGTCCCGTCTCTTGCTGTGTTGGTTTCTTGTTGCCTTACGGAACGATGTGGGGCAGCGTGCCTTGTGTTCCATGTGAGGCAGCACCGGTTTTTGGTGGTTTGGCTTGCTTGTGCAAGCATCGTCCCGGTATGTGTTTCCGCTTGTGCCTCAGCTGTGCTTGGAGGCACTTGTTGTCGTTTGGTGTGTGGCCCTCTCCACCTGTGGTGGTAGGAGTGGTGCCTCGTATTTGTGTGCTTCTAAGAGCTGATGTGTTGTTGCGCTCTTGAAGCTGCTGGTTCTCCACGTGTTTTGCATGTGTAGGTCTCTAGTGGAGAGTCCCTTTCTGTTGGCTTTGAGTTCTTTCAGGCCGTTGGTGCGGTTGTGTACTGCACTTGGAGTGTGCTTCCTTTTCGATGTTCTGTGTCCTTGTGCCTTGAGGGTTCGTGGCCGGTGTGGCCTGTTCTACCCTTTGTGGCGTGCGGTTTCTTGTGGGCGGCTTTTGGCAGGTTTCTTGTAGAGAGTCCTTACTGTTAGCTGTGTTGTTTCGACCGTTGTTGCAACTGTGTTGCATCTTGCCGAGTTTTGGTGCTTGTGGTGGCACCCTGTGATCGTGCTCGAGTGGTTTGCTTTCGTGCCGTCTGGAGTCCTGGTGCATTGTGTTGCACTTTGGATGGCCCCTGGTGCTTGTGTGGCACCGTGTGTTGTGCTGTATTCCTGATCGTAAGCTTTGTGCGTTGTTTCGCGAGTTGCTCGGTGTTCAAGGCGTTGAGCTTTCCGCCTCTGGGGCACTATGTGCTGGCCAATGCCGTGTGGTCGTACCGTTACCGCTGTGGGGTGGCTGCTTTGCCTTGTCTAGGTAGCCCTATCGGTGGTGTGCCAGGCTTTGGTCGTGGCCTGTGTCCGGTTGGGGTTCCCTGTTTTGATTTGGATCCCCCTGAGGTCGACGTGTTGTCCTCGATCTCTGCAGCTGTTTCGATTTCCGTGAGGTTTGCCGACGTCTCGGGATGCTTGGCTTTGCCAACATCAGACGTCTTCTTTGGTTTTGCCTCTGTACGTGTGCCTGTGGAGCAGGTGTCTTAGCTTTCTGTGGCTCCACAGTCGTTGTGTGTCCTTGTAGGACCACGAGGATGATCTGGGTGAGATCTAGTGGTGCTGGCAGACACTGTCTGGCTCGCCGTGGTTTCTCCACGTGCGTGTTTTCTGCTTGGCTTTGGGTCACCATTAAGAAACTCTCGTTTGGCCTTGCCGTAAGTGCTAGCTGTTGCTAGACGTGCAGAGCCATTCAGCAGAGTCTTGTGTATGACCTCTTGGCATTTTTCACGGTTGTCGTCAGTAGCTGGGTCCTCTGTCTTGTCGTTGGCGACAAAGTGAGTTACTGATCGGTTGGTCTCAACGGTGTGGTCTATTAAGGGCTCAATCGCGTGGTTTCCGGCTGGCGGTTTCAGTGTTTTCTGGTCGGCTTGGTGCGCACCGTGCCTACAGAGTTGCTGACATCCATTTGTGTGCTCCGCACCGGTTGGTGTTCACTTGGTGAGCTGTCGGATGTCTGGTTAGGCACTCCCTTGTGGCAGGGTCGTGGTGGTGACCACCGGGAAGTCGCGGTGTGACTTAGTGGTCCCTTTGCGCCTGTTGCTTTCTCCGACCGGGTTTTGCCCTTGATTTCGAGGATGAAATTATTTTTTTAGTTGGATGTATTGTAACATCTCGAGCTTTCTGGCTTTCTGTTGTGTGGGGGATGACTGGCCTTGTCACGACGGAGGTGCCCGTCGCGACAGTCATCCCTGTTGCGACTGCCTTCGGCGTCGCATTCTTGTCGCGCCCGGTCAATGGGTCATGACTGCTTTATGCTTTTTGGTCGTCTGACGCCTGTCAGAGTGGCAGGCATGGCAGACTAACCTGTCGGGTTGTCGCGGCGCCCAGGGCGGGCGCGTTCTGGTCGCGGTCTGGGCGGCCGTCGCGATAAGGTTTGTACCGCCCCATCGCGTTCTGGGGGCCGGAGGCTAAAAGCCTTGGCCGACATCCCCATTCCATTTCTTTCCCTTTTCCTCCTTTCCTCTCCTCTCCGAGGGGGAGAGGTTTCCCTCTCGTCTTCCTCCGGCGGTGGAGCTTCGTGGAGTCACCGACGAGCTCGTGGTGGAGCGGCGGAGCGTCGTGGAGTGAGGAGGAGGCAGTTGTGGTGTCGTGAAGGCCCTTCGTGGGTTCATTCTTCGTTTAATTGGTAGGGATTTCTTGTGCCCTTTCTTGTTGGTGTGGATTGGGAGTCCATTTTGTGGAATGCATATGTTTATTGCTTTCCTCTCCCCTTGGTGGTTGTGTTTGTAGCGTGTGGGGGACCCTGAGATGTAGCATCCCAGTGGTCGACCTTCCAGCTGATGTCGCGACCGCCGAGCACGTCGCGACATCAGAGAAGGTGTCGCCCGGTCCGATGCGACCTTATCGCGGCGCGGTTGGCCGTCGCGATAAGGGTCGTATCGCGACCCGGTTGCCCGTCGCGACAAGCTGTTGTCGCGATGCGCAGCCCTGTCGCGACAGGCTTGTCGTGATGCTATGCCTTTTCGCAACAACCTGGTTGTCGCGATGCGCTTCTCCGACGCGACCCCTCTTGTTGTGGTTGCCCTACCCGTCGCGATGAGATCGCAATGTGCTAGGAGGGCGCGACAAGACCTGGTCTGCCTCGGGTGTTTCCGTGGCCACGGTTGGCATGTCGGTGTGTGCCCCAGGGCAGGGTGTGCCCTTAGGACCTTCTGGTGGGAACACGGCAGGTTGCCTCCATGCGTTCACTAATCGAAGGTAACACCTTCGTGGCCGTGTCCTAGCGGTGTCGCTAGGAGGCTCGTGTCTGTCTAATAATCGATGGTATGGTCACTGATCGATTATTAGAAGAGCATTGGTTTCTGTGCTGTTTGGTGGTGTTCCGGTTTCTCGGGCCGTGCCGTGTGTGCCGGCGTTGGCCGACGGCCATTCTGGAGGTTGTTCTCGGAAGGGGTGTCGTGCGTGCCTGTGCCAGCTGGGCTTGTCTTAGTTACAAGCTAGCTGTGCTGTTTCTGTGGTGGGTGCCAGTTCTCTTTCGCCCTGTGCTCGGCACTTGAGGGCTTGTCCGCGAAACAAGTTGTTACCGTTACCTAGGACCCCTAGCCCCGCGTGTCTGTATTAGAGGGAGTTGCTCCAGGCGGCGAGCGTACTCAAGTCACGGACTTAGAGCAGAAGGGGAAAACAGTGGGGCAGCGGTGTGAGCCGTTTGTAGAGCTCTCTTAGCTGGGTCTGAGACGCCGAGGTTGTTGTGGTGCTCGTTCGGTGCAGACCAGTTAGTCCGTCTCACTGCCTCGCTCTGCGTTGGTTCCGGAGCCACGTAGGGAGGTCAGGCGTGGGGCCGCAGTTCGACCGGACTGCGGTGGTTGTGGTTGTGGTTGCTTAGTCCACGCATCTCACTCCGATGGAAGGGGAGACCTGAACTAAGGCACTTGTGGCGGTGGCTTGGTTGTTCTTGCTGTGACGTTGCTTCACACGCTGTTTCCGAGCTTGTGTTCTCGTTGCCCTGGTTTACACAGTGGTTGTAGCCTAGCCGTGTCTCGCTTCCTTGGGCTTTGTCGGTTGGCCTTGTGGGCCGTGTTTAGTGGTTTCCATTTTGCGGGTTCTCTCGGGGTGTCTTGTGTAGACACCCAACTGCTGTTTCGGTAACCCGTTCCTTGGTGCCGTTGTGGTGGCACCGGTAGGTGTAGTTCCCTGAGCTCGTATAGTGTCCGAGGTGCAGGTTGGTTCTACTTGTGGACCCTCGACCTTGTGGAGGTCTGAGGTGGTCGTGCCTGTGGTGAGACATTGCTTCTCACATGGTTGTTTGGTGTCTCTCGTGGTGACACCTGGTTGTTCCTTCCCGACCTCGTGGAGGTCTGGGATGTTGGGTGCTTGTGTCGTGAGACTCTGGTCTCACGAGGTCGCTCTGATTTTTCGTGAGCTTCTTTGTCTCGGTGGGTGTGTGCCGAGTGTTTGCTTCCGCATTGTGTTGCTCTGGCCCGACCCTGGTTGTGGGTCGTGGTGTTGCTCTAGTTACTTCCGCATGTGTTTGACTCCGCTGGTTCTGCGGGGGTCGTCTTTGGCCTGACTTGGGTTGTGGTTGAGGCGTTTACTCTGTTTCCGCTACTTTGTAGTACTCTGTGGTAGGTGTTTCCCGCTTTACTGCTTTGTAGAGTAGTTTTGCTTCCGCTTGTTGGAGTTCCTGCTGCTCTGGCCGGTAAGGGACTGGTTATCCCTACTGAGTCTTGTTCGCGAGATTCACCCCCCCTACTCTCTTCAGGTAGGGACTCGCTGTTGCAGGAGTTCGTTGCCGGACGGTCGTGGTGGCGGATTGTTGCACCGTGCGTTGCCAGCAGTGTGAGTTGTGAGCGTGAGTGCTCTTGTAGCGTGAGTTTAGAGTGACCTTTTTGCAAGTCCTCGGGGTATGCCCCTTAAGGACTGTGCCTTTCTTTCTGTACCTGTACTTTTATTTGGGACATGTTGTACTTAATTTCCTTATTAATGTACAGTCTTTCTTGTTATAGTTATTTGAATTCATTGCTTATCTCACTGGACTAAATTCTAACCCTTCCGGGTCTTCGGATCCGTAGGTGGCGGAATTCGGGGGTCCCTGGTGGGGGGGGGGGGGGGGGTTCGGGAGGTCGGGTCGTTACAGTTTGTTACATTTAAAATTTACCATGAAATCGGATCCATGTTATGTCTTTTTTTCCAAAGTTATGTTGTTACATACAAGAACAACTTGTGTTTTTAATAAATGTTGAATGAATTTTGTTGCTACATACAGGAACATGTACAAATAATGAATGTTGAATGTCTTCCATGTTATGTCTTTTTTTTTCAAAGTTTTGTTGCTACATACATATAGGAACATGTACAAATAATAAAAATATAAGAGAAACAGAAGAGGTGCTGTCTGTTTTTTTTTTTAATAATCTTAAAAATAAATAGAGGTATGATTACGTCCTATAATTTGTTGTTATTAAATAAAGTGTCATTTTAATTTGTTGTTATTAATTTTGTATTGATTTTTCTATAATGTTATTAATTTTCTATTGATGTTAGAAAAATAAATGATTATAAAAATATTATAAAGTACTACCACACCTTTTTTAGTACTATTGTATTTTTAAGCGATTATTAGAATTTTTAATTGATGATAATATGTTGATCACATTTATAAAATAGTTTCTATGATTAAACTATTCCAAAGAAAGGTACATAATTTAAATGAATAAAGTGTTGGTTCAGTGGTAGTTTGGGTATCTCATCAAAATGAAAAAAATTAACTCTTCAATGCCAACCAAAGCACTCAACAAACATGTGGGTTAACTCTATTTATTCAAGTGAGTTAACTCACTTGTTACCAAAGTAAAAAGTGGGTTAGCCATGTATAACTTTCATCATGGATTGGAGTTAGGATAACTCCAACTCATTATCAAGGTGAACCTGCCTTCACATTGAGCTTATGAGTGGATAATTGGCCCGAGTGGGTGCAAAGTCATTCTCCAATATAAATAAAAGACCAAGCATTTTCAACATGTTGTCTGCATATACCCAACATGTTATGTGTATATACATATATTATTTATGTAATGTAGGGGTGTCAACTGGGCCGAGCTGGCCCGAAGGCCTAGTTCGGTTTTATACGGACTTGGGTCGGATATTTTAATCTCATTTAAATTTTGAGTCTAGCCCGACCCAGTCCGGAGTAAGATTAGGCCGGGCTCGGACTTGGCTCGGCCCAGCCCGAACGGCCCGGTGGTCGGATATTTTTTTTAAAAAAAAAAGGTGATAGAGCGGTAATTTTAATTTAATATTTTGGATTGAAAATTGTGTTATAGAACTATGTTTAATAACTTAATATTTATTTCATATATGTAACAACTAGAAATAAATTTATCTAGATTAGTCTAATATTTATTTTATGTTATCTTGATTCAAGGAACATCAATTTTTATTGTAAAAACATAAAAATAATAAAAATACTTTTAAAAGGATAAAACCGGGCCAAGCCAAATTTCTAAAAATCGAGCCTTGCCCCGGGCTGGGCCGAGCCCGAGTTGGTCTGTTAAAAACTGGTAGTGCCCATCATTACAATTTGTTTTTACTCTCTTTTAAGTATTTGAATCCCATTAAAATCCTTTGGAAGAAATTACGATAATGGGGTTCAGATTCTCAACTCTAGGTGTATGTATATGCGGTGGTAGTTGGTTTGAGATTTTACTTTTAGATGATCTCGAAGTAGAGCTGTAAATAAAACTCGATATTACGATATTCAGACTCGATTTCGATAAAAATTATCAGTTTTAAAATTAAAAAATGATACCGATCGATGGTTTATCGGAATTAGTATCTGATATTTCAATAAATTATCAAAATCAGAATTGAAAAATAATCGAAATCAATATCGATTATTTCAATAAATTATTCATAAATTTAAAGGGTAAAATTATAAGCACCTTATCTTATTGAAATTTCGGTTCATGTAATGTTATTAGAATCAGAATGGAATCGAAATTAACCATTCTAATTTTATCAGAATCGAAATTATATTTCGATTATCGAAATCGAAATATGTGTTTTTCATTCCGAACTCGGTCCGGTTGAGAGAGAGAGAGAGAGAGAGAGAGAGAGAGAGAGAGAGAGATTTGCAGCATTTTGGATAGCAAGAAGGAGTGTTTTGGATGCAGAAAGGAGTGTTGCCATAGAAGGAGGCTCATGGGCTCGAAGTCTTCCCGGGAAAGAGTATTCGGGATTTTGTCTTTAGAGATTTCTACTAGTTCTTTGGGATTTTCATTGAGCTAGATTTGAGGTAGCATAACGTGTACAACCCTACAACATGCACAGTTCTGAAAATTTGTTTGACAGTTGTAAGATCATTTGTATTGTATTCATATATGAATAGATTTCTATTTTATTTTGATTAAGAATATGTGAAATCTCTTTATTTGTTCTAGGATGTGCACCATGAAATCTTTAAAACATATATATAAAAAACATGGACAATCTCACCCAAGGAGAGATTGACTTTTCTTACAAGTAGCTAAGAATTATCGTATCATGTGTGACACTTAACCACATAAATAAGAAAACTCGGCACAAGCCCTGACATGATATAATTATAATTGATTATGTATACTATGACTATGTTGTTTACTGATTGAATAATCGATTATGTCTCGATATTTGCTTACTATGGTTGTGTATCTAATTATTTGACTAAGTATTTAATTATCTGATTAAGTGTCGATTTATCTATTATGTTTAATTTCTTTACATATATGCAGTTATTCTAAAGCACAAACAATGAAGTTTTGACTTACATATGTTCCCAACTTAGTATCTATGTTAACTTAATGATTGAAACTTTGTATATATGGCCAACATACTTAAGAAGACTGCAACTTATTCTACTGAGTTGTGGACTCATCAAAATCCACTCATGTTTTTAGAAAATCTAAGTGATGATTTAGAGGATTCAATTTAAGAGCAAGTAGATCTAACTTAAATATAAAGGGCTTGTTGTGGAGGATATAATTTGGTTATAAGAATCATTCAAATTTTATGTAGTTAATTATGTTCAATTTTAATTTGAGTAGAGTCATGCAATACTGATTATGGACAGTTTGGAGTTGTATTAGTGGATAATGGACCTCTCTTTTGAATAATTGATGATTTGAATACGTATGGTTGTTTGTGATGATCCTCTCTTATGTTTGGTTAAGTTGAGTTCGTTTATCACGTTCCAATTACAAAAAAAAAAATCAGATTGGGGCATGACACATGTGCCTTCTTCTCCTTCACCGACACCTACTTGGTCCCAACGACGAGGTCAACATCGGCATCACCACCTTTACCTCTTTAGCCATCGGTGCAAGGAGCAAGGAGAAGGAGCACAAGCTTTTGGTGCACCCTCATGTTGATCGGATTGTTGGAGCGCACTAGGGAGGGGCCATGGTTGTCAAGTCGTCGACACTACAAGCATCAATGTAGGAACATGAGTCGGTGGGAGGTTTCGTGCATTATTTGGGGTGGGCCACCCAAATAGGTGAAATACAGTACAGTCTGTATTGTGCTACAGAATTTCATCTGCTTCAGTTCAGTGGTCTACCCAACTAAATGGATATTTATTTTGACATAACATATGGCAACAATGGCATATTTCATATCTTATACAAAAATACAATGTTTTTGTCAAGGCCAAGCCCTCTATGGCATGGTATGGTACAACTTGTACCGTACTAGCACCCTCCTCCCCCACCTCCGACTTCCTCCTCTCTGCACCCTCCCTTCCCCTTATGAATCCCCCCAACCTCCTTACACTCTCCCTTCCCCCGTTGTCGCACCCTCCTCTAGTTCCTCCCCCCCCCCCCCCCCCCCCCCCAACTAATTCACCCTCTGTTGGCACCCTTCGCATCCCACCCTCCCTTCTAGCACGACCCAGTCATAAGGAAGCTCATCGAGGCGGCACTTCACCTGCCGGTAACCCCCTCCCCACCCCGGCTCCCATTCCCCACCATCGCATCTCCAACCACCCCACGCCACTGGCGAAGATCTCCGTGATGACTCCTAGTCAGTCACATGGAGATCCTAGGCATGTTGGGAGGTGGGAGGGGGAGGGGACTAGGCATGTCGATCGTGCCAGGGCTTGTGCTGGCCCTGGCATGAGCCGACTCATTGTGGCACAACAAACTATGATTTTATTCCGTCTAACAATGTTGTGTCATAATAGTTGTCATAATAAGGCAGCCCTTTAAGAATTTAGGTCTACTCTAGTTCAATAGTCTGGCCAACTAGATGAATATTTGTTTTGACATAACATACTGCAAAAATAATATTTTTTCATATTTTATGCAAAAGTACAATGTTTTAGCCTATTTGACAGTATCTTATGTCATAATGAGGCGGCCTCTTAATTAAGATTCATAGAAAAGGGAAATGATTAATTCTCTGGCCAAGTAAATTTTCTACCCGATCAGCACGGGATTGGTTGGAGGCTGTAAGCCCCACGCCTGCTAAGCAATCGTAGCAGATATGGGTCTCGTGCCCCTGCCAATCCCAACACTAATTGGATAAAAATTTACCCGACTAGTGGAACTCTATGCTATTTGGTATTTGGATAAGCTTGAAGGAGAATAGGCATAACTCAACCTAGTTTTAGATATCTTTATAATTCCTTATCCTAAATATGTGAGAATATCCTCATTTTAATTTTTATTCTCTATTTGGTGAAAACGGAGATACTGATGAGAATAAGACCCATTTTCAAACCATTTTACCCTTCTTAACCTAGGTTTGAAAGTATGTGTTAGTCCTTGTTTGGTTAATGAATGATGAAAAATAGAGATAATGATCTTATTAACTAAGAATAATTAATAATATTATTGTGTCAATATAGTATTCCTAATTTACTATGGCATATAAATATTTTGATAATAACGTTTTTATATATAATATAATAATAGTAACATTTCTAAATTAATTACTATAGTAATATAACTAGTGTTAATATGTTATTATATTAAGTCTAATCATGATTTAGTGTGGTATTATCACTAATTTGACTATGTTATTATGTTAATTAATATAGTTATATAGGATATAGTAATATTACTATGTTAATTGCAACAAAAATGTAAATATTGTTTTAATCTGTTATTACTATAAAACTAATCATAATCTACTATGATAATAATCATGATTTGACTATATTGTGCCTATATATTATTGTGACAATATATGTTAATTATCAAAATAATATCATGATAATTACTATATTATTATATTAACTTTAGTCATAATTTACTATAATATCATTAATAATTTGACTATGCTACTATGTTAATTACTAAATTAATAATTAACTATGTTACTATATTATAATACGATCATAATTGCTATCTTATTATATTAATTTTAGTCATAATTTACTATAATGTCATTAATAGTGGGTGAAATACAGAATATAAATGTGGGAGTAACTCATTCTAAAGGTCCCCTAGAATGAGTTATCTCCATACCTATCCTCATTTTTAGGATATTCTTATTCTCCTTGACCCCCTTATCCCCTCCTTAATAACTGTGCCAAACATGAAACAAATATAACTGAATCTTATTCTCACCTTATCCACGTACCAAACCGGATAGAAAATGGACTGGAATAAAGGAGAAAAACACCGGGTCTGGTATATAAATAGGGTTTTTGCATATGCACATAGTTGCATGAATAAAGAAAAAAAAAACATATGCAACTGCAGGTGGAGTAAGGAGAGTTAATAAATTATTGTGATGTGAAGATATTTGGCGATTTCGTAGAGAAAACATTAAGAAGAAGAACATAATTTACATGTATACATTTATTTGCATAAGTCTATTATGTCAATAACTAAATATAAGTAAACAAGAATCTGTTTACAATATCTAAAGCATAAAAAATGACACCTTAAAATTTACATATATAGATTTATTTGCATAAGTCTATTATGTCAATAACTAAATATAAGTAAAAAAAATCTGTTTACAATATCTAAAGCATATTAAGACACAAATAAAGAAATATTTCTGCTCTTATGTTTACATGGTGGGATTGTTATGTTCTGGGGTGAGCTAAATTTATATCTTGTGGCATGTTATATTACTTATAAAGCCAACAGCAGGTACATAAAATTGATATATTAAGTCATATGAGTAAATATGTAAATAGGAAGAACTGTTCTAAAATTATAGATGTAAGAGGATCGTTTCTGTAATTATAAAACTATATGCCGCGTAATAATTCTCCCCCTTCTTCCCTCTGGGGTCCATGTCTTCGTCCGCCTCCCGCCTTGGTGGGCTCCTTCCCGGGCCGCGTTGTGCTCCACGCCGCCGCCGCCTCCTCCATATCGCGATCGGCTGAGATCGCCGACGATGGACGCCGACACGTCTACGCTCCGGTCGGGCCGCCGGTGGTGCCGGAGGCCGCAGCCTTCTCCCCGGAGGCAGAAGCCGCCGGAATCTGCGAACGCCGACCAGGAGGCCCCCGGCAGCCCTGGCCCGAGGGGCGCCGCCGCGCTGTTCTCCTGCCGCGTCTGCCTGGAGACGGCGAGGGATCCGGTGGTTACTCGCTGCGGGCACCTCTTCTGCTGGCCCTGTCTATACCGGTGCGTACGCTGCCGTCGCACGCGGGGGGTCTGCCCCATCTGCAAGTCCACGGTGGCGGTTGAGCCGGGAGACGTCGCCGGCGTCACCCCCATTTACGGCGTGGAAGGGGGGTTGGGCGGGGTGCGCGGCGGCGGAGGAGGAGTGGGGGACCTGTCGCCGGAGGTGCCGCCGAGGCCTCGAGGGTTGCAAGGACTTCGGAAGGGGAGGATTTTGAGGCGTTTAGGGAGGAGCTGCGCATCCTCAGCAGGGACGTGGATGCGTTGGAGCAGAGGATGTGGCTGGTGATGTCGACGGTGGCGCAACTGCCGCGCCCCTTGTTGATTGCCTATGCGGCAGAAGTTGCAAGGCATAATGGTACTTCGGGGGCCTCGGTGATGGGGACGAGGAGAAGTAATGTATTGCGAACACAGAGCAATGATGGCGGAGGTGATGGGGTATCGGAGAACAAGGAGTAGGACGCGGCAAGCAAATCCGTGATCTTCATGCCCAGTTGCCCATTTATCTCCTTTTCCCCTTTTATTTTCCTTTGATAGCTCAGATTTAGATTGGGTGAACTAAGCTGCAAATGTGGGTTTGCAAGGTTTCAGTTTGCAGGTTAACTGATCAAAAGTGTTATCCTATTGCATATTCTGATTCCTATCTTTGTTTTGTCATAGCTTTTAATCCTTTCAGATTCTTGTGCCATGTTGATCCCTTGAACAGTGGAGCAGGTAGAGGTAGAGTTGTATGAGTGATTATGCTCATCTAATGAAGATTATAGTTCTCTTGGCATTTGAAGATCATCTTTTTCTTTGCATTTGCTTTATCCCACATCATGCCCTTCTTCAGGTGGGTTTCTCCTTTATTGGGTAGTAGTTCATGAAAGATTGAAGCAGAAACTTGTTCTTATGCCTCCTGCATTATTACTACACGCAGTGAAACACACAATTTTGGCATATTTTTGTATGATTCATATAGTGAGTGATCTAGTAAGGTGCCTGTCTGCAGTTTTCTGGAGTCTTCATCTTATGCTTTTGCCTCAGTTACTCTAGATAGGATGATCAAGAGAGAGAGTTGAGGGTCATTGATGGTGCAATTCTGTGTTTTTCTTCAAATTTTATGCACTATATTTTGTTTGCGCAGTTTGCATCTTTGTTTGTTAATAGCCACTCGGTTACACTGTTTGCCTGGGCATTGAGGAGATTCATATCTGTAATCTCCTTTTCCTTATTTAGAGTTTCTCCTCACATTTTTCTCTTGCTTTCTGTATCTTCCAAGCAAAAGGAGTTAATCTTGCTTACTGTACATCTGTTTTATTGAAGAAAGTATGTTATTTCTCCACTTCTTCATCTTTTTTTTCCTGCATGTTTGTTATTTGTTTGATTTTGTGCCAATCTAAGATACGATTCAGCTTGATTTGTTCAAGTGGTTTTAACTTTCTTCCAGAGTGACAGTACTGTATTGGACAAATATAATTCAATCGTAAATAGACAGATGTGTTTATCCACATTATCTTCCTTATGTAAAGAGGAAAAAGAATGCATAGATGAAAAGGGAATGTTTGTGTTTGAAGTTATTCTTTCTATTGTGAGGCATTTTATTGCTATTTTACCCTCTTTCATTAAATAATGCAAAAGGTAGTAATAGTGGGATCTTCTTTTCTTGAGAGGCTATATCATGTCTTTTCATCCAAATAGGTTTCTCAACAGCTGTCTATGAGAAAGACACAGGATTTTATTGTTTTCTCAGTGTATTATGTTGGAAATTTTCCAGTGTTCAAAGTAATGGCTGTTTTTTTCCATTACCTCAAGATTCTGCTAATTGTTGTGCATTCATTGCAGGGGCCTGATAAGATTTTTTTCTCAATAGTCTATAACACTTCTACTTCTAGCTATTGTTTTCATGTATTGGCATCTGGGTTTTGGCAGAAATAACTCAATAGACTTTAGCAAATTGCTAGGCTGGTGGATCTTGCATGACGAATGCTTGATGATGTTGGCAATTATTTTCTGATAGTGTAGGCTGTTCGAATTCAATGTATGTTATGTGGTTCTGTAGTTCTTATTCTTGCTAAGATGGGGGAGACTTTCCTGGTTCTCCGTAACTTTCTGTCTTTTCTCTTTGTGAATCCATGCAAGAGTACATGAATTTTCAGCGTCCATAAACCTAGATATTCAATGATATAGTGTTCCTGCCTTTCCTTCCAACATTTCCTTCAAAACTGGTTTCATTTGTAACATCATCCATCATCTTGTTTTGCTTGAACTCCTTGTAAAGGCTGGCATGCCTCAATCAAAGCATACTTACTTTGGGAGTAGTGTTCTGGCAGAAGTCATTTTCTGAGTTTTTGAGCAACATCTGCTGCCCATCCGTGCACCCTTATGTTGTGTTTTTGGGGACTTTCTATGTTGATGTGTATTTCTTATGTACAGAGTTTGAATCCTTTTCAAGGAAATCTCATATAACTGTTTCCAGCATATGTTATTTTTTCTCCCCTTCTTATTCGTTTGAAGTTTCTTATCTTGTAACGTCTTTGGAGACTTGCTATGATTCTTCATGGTTATTAGGAGTGAATCAGGAAGTTATTGAATAAGATTGCTCAGTGGGCTATTTTTACATGTGGAGGCAGATCCTCTCAGTATATGGGAGGGCTGTAGGCCAACTCCAGGAGTTCTTAGATTAGGATACATTAATCTCTTTGTTTGTATGTAAAATCTGTTGAATTGATTAATTAGTTTTGTGTGGAAAAATTTTTGCAAGTTGTTTCAGCATCGAGATAACATCCATGGTATAACCCATATGTCTAGAAGTGGATTATGGTTCTCCCAGGTACTTGAGAAGGTTTTGCCTCCTTGTCATTATGATGTCATATGCAACAACCAGCCGAGTTGCAGAAAATAACGGGAAAAGGTTTTGATGAAAAACTTATTTACTATTTCCTCATCAATACCTTCCACATAGTGGAATCTGGTCACGATTATCTTTTTTTTTTTTTGACACTGATGTTTATTTGATATTACTATTTCAATAATGATACTTCATCAAGATTTATGAATCTTGGTTAATTGTTAATGCAGCCTACAGAGATCACTAGTGTAACCAACTCAGAAAGAAGGTTAAACACAAACCTCTGTCAAGGCTTTTCCCCTTTGAACTTCCTATATCTGTTCGAAAACTATCGCATTGTGATGTCCAACATCGTCGGCCACGTTCCTCAGTGAGATGGGGTTGTTATTTTGTGTAGATAAGGGCGACAAGGCCTATCTTAAAGGGGGAATTTTCTCTACTGTGAAGTATGGCTGTTAGGGGTGCTAACCTATGAGAACCTACTTTTGACTGTAAACCCGAATTGGAAATTCAAAATAAATCTTCGCTTTGCCACAGATAGCTCCATTGCATGCTGAATATCTAGAATTTGAAAGAAGGAATGGAGATATTATCAGCTTATGCTTTACATTGATTAAGGTCTTGTTATCTCAACTGCTTTAACAAGGGCTGCCGGCTCAGATTGAGGGGAATAGCCTCCCTGATAGAATCGCGTACTGGGGGGTGGAGCTTGCAGGGTACAGATGAATAGAGGCAATTCCAGTTACCTTCTAGTGAATAGGGTTTGGAATTTCTATGATTCTGTTTCTAGCTGCAGAAAGTATGGGTTTTTAGTGAAAAAATTATATTGTAGGGAAGGTTAGACTAGATTACTGCTAAATGATGTGTACTCTTGAGAAATATGTCCTGATGATATGCATTAATCCACAACTATCCAAAATTCTCTCATACTTAAAATGAAGTGTCAAGGAATGTTGTTGTAGCATGTCTTTTTGTTTTTAAACTTGCTAAGGAACATCTAATCATTTTGATTGGATGGTATCGAGTATGACAATGGTTATCTTCTACGATATTTTCATGTCTGCCAACAAAACAGGTGAAGTGTTGAATACCGTAGCATTCCTTGATAGTATTGACAGCAAGTTTCCGCCTGGAAATGCACCTAAAAAGGCATCTTAGGTTGTTCCTCTTTTGTAAAGTGAATAGCACCAATCTCCATAAAATTGGACGAAGGTACATATTGTGGTTGTGCCGTCACCATCACAGTGGCTGCTTTAGGGATGTACCTGCAAGGAAAATGGCATCATTGGTGAATTTCTTTGGCGATGGACACGGAAAGCATCTAAGTAGGAAACTCTCGTGTAAAAATCGGTATTTGAAATTATGATATGTGTGGATGTGTTTTTCTATTCATGTCTGGACCGAACGGGTCTCCACTGAGAAAGGAGAGAGGGAAAGTACAGTCGTCGGTGCAGACGATGACCTGCAAAGATCAGAGTGCGTTAGGGGGGTCCGGTTGAAGAACTGGGGGAACCTCCGATACCTAAGTCAGGTCAGATTAAAAATGGCAGGAATGGAAGGTTCTCTAGGTGTGTGCTCGCACGTGGGCGAGTGTGAGGAGTAAAGACTCTGTACGGGAGATGTCCCGTACCTTTGCATGGGGATTACCTGTGCCTTATATAGGCGGATGAGACGAAGGGTTTGGACACAATCTCCTTCAATGATGACCGAAGGGACGCGTCGGTTGGAATCCCTAGGCGTGGGGTTGCCCGTTTGAGATGCCTGTTGGAATTCTTCGTGGCTGATGCCCCTAACGATGGGGTGCGTGCCGCGCCATCGTATTAACCGTCGTTGGTAGTCGAAGGGCTACTCAGGGCCATTGGCTAAGGGGGCGCAGCACAGGGGCCTGCCCAGGCCCGGTTTGCACGGTGCTCGGTGCTCGAGAGGGCTGTTCGGTGCACGGCGCGGTTGTGCGGTGTCCGCTGCCCAGGACGCCGTGACCGCCAGGGCTAGACCAGGTGTTGCATGGTCTGCTCAGTAGGGCACGTCTAGCTCGAGCACGCGGTGCGGTGCTCGGGGCCTACCTTTGGGGACCCTTAGGCGCTTGATGGCTGAAGTGTGTTCTGAAGCCGATGGCTGAACCCGGGCACACGTGGCTTGATAGCCATAGTCTTTTTGCCTTGCTAGGTCATGATGGGGCTACGGGCCTAGGAGGCTAGAAATAGCCTCCGCACTTGCCCTTCACGCTCTCAAGTGTGCTCGGATTCCGGAGCACTTGAGAGGGGAGGTGTCTGCTCGACGTCACCCTCGCTTTAAATGTGATATCGACCGCGGCGAAGCGTACGGTTTCGCGGTGATGCCGTTTGAGCTCTCCTTGGTGACGGCGTTCCATGATGGTGGAGGAGATGTGTCGCGTCCCAGTTTCGAAGCGGCTCATTTGAACGGGCCGTTGGAGCGGGAAAACCGCCATTTTTGCCTTCGAATTTTGCGCCTCCTTCCTTTATAAGGGGAGAGGGGGCGCGAGAGCCTTCACGCTTTCTTGCTTATGCTCTTCTGCTCCTCTGCTGCGCTTTCTCTTCCAACCCTTCGTCGCCTTCTCCTCCTCTGGTGCCGATGGCCCAACGCGTAGGGAAGACCGTGATCGAGGCCAGCAGATCATCGCCGTCAAAGACGAAGGCGATGAAATATCGCAGCTTTGGAGGCCTACCAGAGCGGTTCTAGATAGGAGACGAGTACGAGATCATCCTAATGAGGGAGGATTAGACGTATATGACAGACAAGCATGGGTGCTTTGTCCTCTCGCTGGACCTCCTCGAAGTTGGATTCTGGCTACCGGTGCCGGACATCGCGAAGGACCTTCTCAACACATGGAAGGTCGCACCGATCCAGCTGACGTCGAACTCCTGGAGGACCATCTTCGTCTTCTGCGTCATGTGCAAGAAGAAGGGGGTTCAGGCGACGGCGGAGGTATTCCACAATCACTTTAGCTTAGCTTTGTCTTCACAGTCCGGCTATGGGATCGTGTATACAAAGCATCGGGTCAATCAGATGCAGATCCAATTCTCCCCCCGCCTGTCGAACAACAAGGGGTGGACAGGATGCCTCTTCTTCATTGGCCAGAAGAAGGGGACCAGAGCCCCAGACTGGGGCTTTTCTGTTTGGGTGGTGGAGCTGCCGAAGAGGGCCGACATGGCCCCCTTTCTCATCCAGGATGCAGCCAAGCGTCCATGGCCCTGTCCACCATGCTCGTGAATCACGCCGAGGGGTACTTGACTGAGTATAAACTTGTTAAGTACAAACTTAGCCGCGCATGGGGTAAGCTTTGTTCCTGACCTCGTCTTGTGTTGTTAGAACAATAGCTTCTGACCTTGTTCTCCTCTTTTCAGATGCTGCCGAGTTGGCCGCTGGTCGGGACCAGAAGGACATGGCCAACTACGTCGAGCATATCCCCGTCAAGTTGTACTTGACATATCTGGACGAGGGCGCACCAATGGTTGCACCCGGAGCGGGCCTCCCTATCAGCGGATGCCCTGCCGAGAGGTGACCCCTGAAGATAATTCTTCAAAGGGAGTCGGCATCTTTGACGACAGTGGGGGGCACTCAACAGGGGGCCGAGGAGGAGGCTGAGGAAGAGGAGGAGGGCACCCCCCAGCATCAACTTAGTAAGAAGAGGAAGCTGGTCAAGGCGGCCGAGCAAGGAAGGCTGAGGACGGCTGAGCAAGAGAGGCCGAGGGCCTCAGTCGTAAAGGAGCCTTTGACGGTCGAGGGCATGCTCTCCACGCTCAGTTTGGGTACTGAGGACGTGGTTGATGCCAGCGACCACTCCGGAGGGGATTCCCTCGGGGAGCGCATCGAAGCGTCGAGTGCCCTGGCCCCCTCCGGTGGCTTCGAAGGGGAAGTGCCCGAGGAGTGGGCGCTGATACTCGTGGGGGACGTGCCAAGCACTGCAGTAGTGGCGGAGTTTGCAGCCGAGCTGCCGTCTGCCTCCGAGCCGACCTCCGAGATTGCCACAGCCGGACCTGCTATGGGGGGGGGGGGGGAGCACCGGAGGTCCCCGCAACCACCGGTGCCGCGGCAGTGGGGTCGTCGGAGGAGCGTGTGGCTGTGATCGTTATCGAGCTATCGGCGGAGCGCGGCGAGGCGGTGTCTGCCCAAGGGGAGTCCGCGGTTGGCGCCAAAGAGATAGCGGTGGGGAACGCTGGTGCCACCACCGGACGCGTGGTCGAGGAGCCCGTCCTCACCTCTGAGTAGACCGCCAGGATGGTCGAGGCCGGAACGGCGTCAGAGGAAGACCGTGCACCGTTGTCGAGGGTGCTTTCAGTGAAGACCCCTTCTAGACCTACAGAGGCTGATTTGGAGGCGACCATGACACGCCCTTGGACGAGTCCCTTGACCCGAGCTCTGCCTCCCTGCCCTACCGCGGAGCAGCTTGAGGTGCTCCGAAGGTGCATGGGGGAGAGTTCGGAGGATGTGGGAGCCGACGAAGAGGGGGACACACTTCCTTCTTCGGGAGGTAGCTCCGGCGATGACGTTGACCCCGAGGAGCTCACCCAAGTCATTGCATGGTTGGCCGAGATCCTGTGTAAGCTGGCCACCCAAGCACAAATGCAGCAAGTGTATTGGGATGTCGAGGTTGTGGCTTTAGTGGAACGGGAGGAGCAGAGCCGCCGTCGCGAAGCTGAGCAGCAGAAGGAGATTAACAACCTCCGTGCTGCTCTGCGAGCTTCGGAATTGAAACTCGCCGTTGCCGAAGCCGAGAAGAAGGCTGTCGCCACAGTGCTGTACGAGCCTGAAGCTCGGGGGGTGGCCGCATACAAATCTGGTCTGGACTTCTAGAAAGATCTGGAACTTTACACAGCGGATTGCTACGAGGTCGGCCTTGAGGTCGGTGACCGGCGGGGGCGTCTCCACGGGTCGGTGGAATACGCCGAGGAAGCCTTTGACGCCGCTCTTCGAGAGTGTCGTCGGCGAACGCGAGATCCTCGGCTAGATGGGGTCCGCTTTGCCCACTTCCACACTAGACATATGTTCCTCGACGTTGACGACGCCGGCCCATCCGACCAGGCCCCTTGAGTGATGTAGCTTTTCTCTTTTTCTTTTTGTATGTAACGAGGCCTTAGTGGGCCATTGTACATTTTTCTCAATGAAATGAAAAGATCATTTTGATGACATGAGCATCCTTTTTCTATCTTCTTTCCTTGTCATGTTCTGTTCGAATCAAAATTCGTCGGCATTTTGAGGCTCGTGGGTACCGCGCAGGTCTTTGAACTGAAAAGTTCTGACCAGGGGTTTGTACTGAACACCTCAGTTCTAGGACAGGTATCGTGCAAGCTTTTTCCGAGTTGAAGAACTCTTAGCTAGGGGTCGTACCGAATGTCCTGGTGTTTTGGGTTTTCGGGTACCATGCTAATCTTTCGAGTTGAAAAGCTTCGACTAGGGGTTGTGCCGCACACCCTTTTCACGAGCCGATAGAACTAGAAGAAGAGAAGTATGACGCCGAACATAGGCTTTTATAAATAGTAAGCCTTCAAATTTGATACAAGCCAAGTCCTTGGTATGGTATCGCCGCTAAGAGTAGACAGCCTATAGGAACCTTTTCCAAGGACTTGGATGACCTTACAAGGTCCCTCCCATTTCGGGGCGAGTTTGCATGTTGCTCTTCGGGTGTCCGAAGTAGAGCAACGACATAGGACAAGGTCACCTTCGAAGAAGCGCCGTTCTCGAACTCGAGAGTTGTAGTACTGTGCGAGCCGCTGCTGATAAGAGACCAATCTGATGCTGGCGTCGCTTTGTTGTTCGCCAAGCATGTCCAGGTTTTCCCTTAGCACACGGTTTTTGGCTACTTCGTCGAAGTGAGTTGTTCGGATCGTGGGGAGAGCAACCTCCAAAGGCACAACAACTTTTGTGCCGTAGGCCAAGTGAAAGGGAGTCTCCCGGTGGCCACCTGAGCAGTTGTTCGGTGGCACCATAGCACATTGGGGAGTTCTTCGATCCACGAACCTCTGGTAGCCTCCACCCTTGTGCGTATCTCATGGAGCAGCGCACGGTTGGCGTTTTCGACCAGACCGTTTGCTTGGGGATGTGCAACCGAGGTGAAATGGTTGTAGATGCCATGCTTCGAACACTTCTGCTTGAAGAATGCATTGTCGAACTGCTTCCCATTGTCGGTGGTGAACACTTTCGGGACGCCAAATCGACAGAGGATATTCTTCCAGATGAACTTCCAAGCTACCTGGTCAGTGATGGTGGCTACAGGCTCGGCCTCGATCCACTTGGTAAAGTAGTCGATGGCGACGAGCATAAATTTCTTCTGACGCTGAGCCTCTGGGAATGGTCCCATGATATTGATTCCCCAACGAGCGAAAGGACGTGGTTCGAACATAGTGTGAAGCTATTCTGTGGGCTGACGGATAAGCTGCCTGAACTTCTGACACTTCAGGCACTTCTTTGCATAAGACATACAATCTTTTTGCAGTGAAGGCCACCAGAACCCTACTCGGAGGATGCTGGGCGCTAGTGTCCTGCCCCCTAGATGGCTCCCGCACAAACCCTCGTGGACCTCCTCAATGGCCGATTTTACCTCAGTAGGACTGAGGCATCGCAAGAGAGGTCTTGAGAGGGAATGCCGATATAGCTGGCCTTCGATGATGGTGAACCTCTGGCAGCGTAGCTTAATCTTACGGGCTTCCGTTTGGTCGGGAGGGAGTTCTCCCCAAAGCAGATAGGCCAGGAGTGGATCCTTCCAGCTCGGAGCTGGTCTATCTATTTCAATGGCCACCACATCCACTTCGGTGCTTGGTGAGGCAAGCTCTTCTATAAACATGGAGCGAGAAGGGGTGATGTCGCCTGAAGACGCTAGTCTGGTGAGTGCATCAGCCTATGCGTTCTGCTCTCGTGGGACGTGCACAACTTGAAAGTAGAGGAGGCCTTCTACTTGGCGCTTGGCCTGCTGAAGGTACTGCGCCATGCGGGGCTCCCTCGCCTCGAACTATCCGTTCACCTAGCTGGCGACCAGTTGGGAGTCGCTGAAGGCCCATAGCCGAAGTGCCCCGAGGTGCCTAGCCATGCAGATGTTGGACATGAGTTCTTCATATTCGGCTGCGTTGTTGGCGGCAGCGAAGCGAAACCTAAGGGCGTACTGGAATTCTAAACTTTCTGGGGAGGTAAGAACCAGCCCTGCACCACTTCCTGTGACGTAGGAGGACCCATCGACGTAGAGCTCCCAAGGAGGCTCGTCTGCCAGTAGAGGGTCCTTTTTGGTCGGAAGGGTGCATTTCATCATGAAGCCCGCTAGCGCTTGTGCCTTGATGGCCGTTCTTGGTTGGTAGCTGATGTCGAATTCCCCGAGCTCAATGGCCCATTTGATGAGCCTTCCGAAAGCCTCTGGGCGTTGAAGAATGAGCTTCAGTGGCTGGCTGGTTAACACTGTGATCGGATGGGCCTGAAAATATGGCCTGAGCTTCCGAGCATCCGTGACAAGTGCCAGAGTTAGCTTCTCTGCCCGGGGGTATCTTCTCTCAGCTTCTTGGAGCACCCTGCTTATGTAATAAATAGGGCGTTGCTCTGTCGCCTCTTCTCTGATCAACACCGTGCTAATAGAGTGTTTGGTGACCGAAAGGTACACGAACAGTGGTTCTCCGAGCACAGGTTTTGAGAGAACGGGTGGGGCAGCCAGGTACGCTTTTAGCTCGGTGAAGGCCGCTTCACAGTCTTCGGTCCACCGTACTTGCCTCCCTTGTGGTGAGGCACCTTTGGGGACTCGCATCAATTTGAAGAAGTTGAAGCTCTATTCTGCTGCTCGGGACATGAAGCGATTGAGTGCCGCAAGACATCCAATGAGCCACTGGACAATGCGTACGGTCTTGGGACTGGCCATCTCCCGTATGGCTCAGATGTTTTCGGGGTTAGTCTCTATTCCTCGGTTAGAGATGAGGAAGCCGAGGAATTTCCCCGAACGGACTCCGAACGCACACTTCGCCGGGTTGAGCTTCATATTGTACCTTCGCAGGGTCGCGGAGGTTTCTTCAAGATCGGTAATGTGGTCGACACATGGGAGTGTTTTGACCAGTATGTCGTCAACGTAGACCTCCATGTTGCGCCCAATCTACTGCTTGAACATCTTGTTGACCAGCCATTGGTAAGTTGCGCCTGCATTCTTCAGACCAAATGGCATTCTGGTGAATCAGTAGAGACCGAGGTCAGTGATGAACGTTGTGGCGTCCTGATCCGGGGGATGCATACTAATCTGGTGGTAGCCAGAGTATGCATCCAGAAAGCTGAGAAGCTCGTGCCCGGAGGTGGCATCCACTAGCTGGTTGATGCGAGGCAACAAGAAGTTATCCTTGGGCATCGCTTTGTTGAGATCCTTGTAGTCCACGCAAACACGCCATTTTCCATTGGCCTTGCGTACGAGGACCACATTGGAGATCCATCTCGGGTACTGGGCTTCTCGGAGAAGCCCAACTACTCGGCTTGTGACTACGTGATCGTGGATCACGGTCTGCCGTTCTTGATTGACCGGTCGCCGTCTCTGCTGGACAGGTGGCACCCTCGGATCCAAGTTGAGGTGGTGGGTCATCACCTCGGGAGGGATGCCAGGCAGCTCGTCGTCCGACCACGCGAATATGTCCAAATTGGCGAGCAGGAAAGCCTTGTAGCATTGCTATTCGGCTTCCGACAAAAGAACGCCAATGTATAGGACGTGCTCGGGGTCGTCGTCTACCCGCACTGGCAGCAGATCTTTGGCGGAAGTTCCTCGGCTGGTGGAGGGCTCACTGGTCGGCGTAGGCAGTGCTTTTGGGTCAGAAGCGGGCCGTTTGTCTCGCAAGGAGAAAACGTAGCACCGCCGCGACTCGCGTTGACTGCCAAGCACCTCCCCAATGCCGTGCGGAGTAGGGAACTTCATCTTCTGGTGTAAAGAAGAGGGTACGGCTCGGATGCGGCCGATCAAGCCCCTACCGAGGATGGTGTTGTAACCCAACATGCTTCTGATCACCAGAAAATCGACCATTTTGGTTATATTTTTTGGCATTGTCCCTAGGGTGATCGGGGGATTAATCCATCCCATGGGATGCACCGAGACCCCAGAGAAGCCAAACAAAGGAGACTCTACTGGGGTAAGCTGGTCGGCTTTCAAGCCCATCATGAGAAAACAGTCGTAAGCCAACACGTCAGAGGCGCTTCCATTATCTATAGTATGCGACGCACAGTACAATGATTGATGGTGGCCGTGATGACTAGTACATCAGTGTGTGGAGTCGTAACTCCTACAAGATCATTGTCTGAGAAGGTGATAGCCTCCTCGGAACGTGCGTTTGCAGGACTGGGATAAGGGCTTGGTCGTAGCACCAGGGGCCGTTCGACCTGGTGCACCCGACGAGTATAGTCGCGTCGGCTCTGGCTGCTCTCTCCGCCCGAGCCGAAACCTCCCACGATCACATTGATTTCCTGCCCATTCGGCTCGTTGTTGATGGGCTGCTCGGGGGTCCGTTCTCGACGTCTTGGGCGGTCTTCATTCCGGCGCACGTAGCGCCCCAAGTAGCCACGCTTGATCAAGGACTCGATCTCATCCTTGAGTTGGCGGCACTCCGAGGTGTCGTGGTCGTGGTCGCGGTGGAAGCGACAGTATTTGTCTGGGTTGCGCCTGCGGGGATCAGAGCGCATCCTGGGCGGCCACTGAACATATTGTTCATCCTGGATTTTGGCCAGGATTTGTTCGGGGGCCACCGTGAGGGGGGTGTAGTCGGTGAAGGGGCGTGGTCGGCGCGGCGAGTCCCCATTGTGCCGGCCCTTCTTCCGTTCTCAGTCAGAACCATTGTCGGAAGGCCTCTTCTTGTTCGCCTGTTCGCCCTACTCTGCTCGGCCATCTGCCAGGCTCTCTTCGCACGCAGCGTGGCGCTGGGCGGTGGAAAGGAGCTTGGCCAGAGTGGTGAGCTGTTGTACTCCCAGTGTCCTCTGGAGGAAGCCATCACGAGTGCCCTGGATGAGGGCACTGATGGCTAATGAGACGTCGAGGCGCTTCACCCTTCTTCTATCGAACAACAAGAAGGGAGGCCGCTGTGCGCAGCTGCGATCTTCCACCCAGAAAGTTGTCCCAAAAGGACTTCTTCAACTCGTGGAAGGATGAGATGGAGTCCGCAGGAAGGGGTTCGAACCATGCGCGCGCGGTCTGATGCTCCGTAGAACACCATATGCGACTCGAACCCGTGGATGTGATCCGCCAGATTGGAGGTTCCGTCATAGGGCGTGATGGTAGGCAGGGGCAGCTTTGGGGAGACCCGGGCCTCCAGGATCTCCATAGTGAACGGGGAGCGGAAGTCCAGGTCGTCATCCCCCAGAGCTCTGTCCTCTGAACCATCACGTCCATACGACGCTCGAGGTCGACGATGCGGCAAAGACGCCAGGCTAACTCTTGATCGGAGTGCTAAGAGCCTTCTCACTTAGACCCGTGGGAGTTTGCGGCGACGACTGAGCGCGGAGGAGGAGGAGCCACAACGGACTGGTGGGGAGAGTCGTCTTGCTGCTCAGGCGTTTGGCGGGCCGACGGAACTCTTCGCGAGCACCGGGCCGATTCCTCGCGCCGCTCTTGCCGAGCCGACAGGGCAGGGGTCGTCGTCGTGACAACTCCGCCTACTGTTCCAGCAGGGGGGATCGTCGAGGCTGGCTGTCTCGGCTAATTGAGCCTGAAGGTCCTGAGACCCCCACAAGCTGTTGCACCTGTCCCCAAAGCTCTGCTACTTCTTGGGCTGTTGCTAGGGCACCAGCAACAGAACCATTGGTGGTGGCTCTGGCGTGGGTAGCATTATTGTCGGCCGGCGGGGCTTGGTCGCGCGAGTCTGCACGCGACTGGCGAGATCTTGTTGCCCTGCTACAGGGGTTCTGGTGAGAGGTTTGTCCGCGAGCCATGGCAGTTGTTGCTTCCTATAGACGACGCTAAAAATGTGGACGTGTTTTCCTGTTTGGGTCTAGACCGAACGGGTCTCCACTGAGAAAGGAGAGAGAGGGAAAGTGTAACACCCCAAAAATTTAGTGATTTAAAAATTTTAGAAATAAAGGGGAATAAATAAATTCCGCAATTATCGGAATAATAAAACTTACGTACTATTATCGTATGAGAGAAAACACATCGGAAAATTTCGTAAAAATTATAAATCAACCCAAAATATTGTCCCTAAGTGTTCCACGAAGGAATTCGTGCAACGAAAAATCTGATTGGTCGAGTGTACATCACACGTGACCAAGTTAACTGAATTAGGAAACGAAGTCGGAAAATTGTTAACACGGAAAAATAACCCAACCAAAAATTAAATAAACATATTGGAGAGACTTCCAATATCATGTATTAATGACCCATTAACAAGAGTGGGCCAATAGAGCACATTTGGCCCAAGGATAAAAATTGGGACAAGAAAATACCTAGAAATTTGTGTATGTAATTATGCAGTGATTAGGGAGGGCAAATTAGGGTTAAAATTAGTGGTAATGGCCATGCATGGCAACCCAAATCGTGGCCAACCCTGTATGACACCTTCCCATGGTGTAGCTACCTCCTTTGGGTGAGAAAATCCCAGATTTTGGAAAGCAGGAAGCAGAATTCGCATCCCCCTTTCCTAGTCCCATTAGGACATGTAATTACACCCTAAATCTATAAGAACTCGGCACTAAACTCTTGGGGAAGGTTTGGCAACGAGTTGGGGTCGTTTGGAGGCGGGCTTAGGGCTTCAGAGGAGAAGGAGAAAGGCTGGGAACCAGAGTTTCATCTCCCCTTCATCCTCTGCTGCGTCCAGAACGTCGGCTGGTCTTAGATCTTCATAAAGGTAGGTGTTCTCGGGCCAAGATTAAAGAAAACCAACACCATCATGTAGATCTTCGAGTCTAGGTTCATTTGCACTTGGTTGGACTAATTTTCATGGAGTATACATTGTGTATTCGTAGTTTTCCTAAGTCACGCACAGTTAGAGATTTTCTTGTTCTTCTCATTATGCACGTGATTTGATACTGAATTAGACTAAACTTCCTTCATGAAAGTTCTTCTACTTGTAGTCACGATCATCTTTTATGTTGAACATTTTGTCTAAAAGTTTTTCATTAGAGAGTTATAAGTGTGGTAAGAGAGTCGCTGCATGATACTGCGATTTCGGACTGCACATAGATTTATGTTCTTCCTATTTTTTATGAGATTCAAGATCGAATTAAGTCAGGTTTCCAACATAACAGTTCTTCCACTATTCGTTATGATCATCCTTTATGTTCAACCTTTTGTCTAAATGTCTTTCGTTAGAGAGTTATAAGCGGGGTAAGTAAATCGCTGCATGAGATGTGTTTTCAGGTTACACTTGACCTATATGTTCTTCATATATTCTGGAGATCCCTATTTGCTCTTTTCATGGGATACCCTTTTGGAGTACAAGGATTTGGGGTATTTATAGCCCAACATGGCCAAAAGTACCCTAGGGGTGCGTGGACACATGATCCAAGGCCGATCCACCAAATCCCTAGAGTGTCACGTGTTCAGATTGACTAATGGTGAAAAAGTTCCGGAGTGTGTCGACCTGCCCATGGGGTGTGTCGACACACTATCCCAAATTGGCCCAAACGGTTCTCTGGGAAGGCCTCTAGTGTCGACACTACTTGATCCTGTGTCGACACGACTTGATCCTGTGTCGACACTACTTGATCCTATGTCGACACGACTTGATCCTGTGTCGACACTACTTGATCCTGTGTCGACACCCTGTACATACCTGTTGACTGGGTTCTCTGGGAGTTGGGTCTAGTGTCGACACTACTTGATTTTGTGTCGACACCACTTGACCATTTCTGCATCGTTTTGCCTTGTGTTTGAAGCATTGTGTCGACACTACTTGATCCTGTGTCGACACTACTTGACCATTTCTTCATTATTTTGCCTTGTGTTTGAAGCATTGTGTCGACACCAGTAAGGGGTGTGTCGACACTACTCTTGCAAAAAATTGCATGTCTTGGGTCTGATCGTTACATGATGTATACTAGCATGTGCATGATGTCATATAGTGTGCATGGACCTAAAAGTAATCAACCCATTGAAAAATGGTAATGATATGAATATGATTCTAATGTGTAATTGTGATTGACCTTATGTTCATTGGATTATCTTGTGATCTTACTTATTGTCAATTGATTTGATAAGAATATGATATGAATGTGGGGATGAATACATGTTAGTATGGACTTGTTAGTGGAGTTTATATCATGATTTGCATATGAGTTTCAATAGTTATATGCTTTCCGATGTTCAATTAATTATTTGTCAATTGCATACATGATAGGAACGATTCGTGACTCGTCACTTACACACTTGCACGAATAGGCACACCCTTCTTGAGGAATTGAGAGCTCTCTGCCGGTCATTCCGAATCGGCAAGACTAGCAATCTTTCCTTAAGACCTCCGTAAGTCTCCGCTCTCTATGGATTTCCACATAGAGGCCGAGTTGGTTGTACCATGAAGTACCTGGAGATAGAGAGCACATGTTCTGCATACGATCTGTCATTAGTCATCCTTATGTCAAGATATTAATGAATTATGAAACATAAGATACGTCGTTATACTGCCCTTTTGTTCTCTTGAGCTTTTGCCATAACTTGACTCTATGAATGATCATGCCTTTCTTACTATGAGCTTGTCATTGAAACTCTGTGGCCATTCTATGAATATGTTTGTTCGGCACAATATGGGACTTCGGTCCATTTGACCAATGCCCCTGCAATAGGGGCCCTGTCTAGTCCTGGGGAAGAGCGCCCCAACGTACTTATTAACCGCGGGAGTATGGACTGGTGGTGCTTGGCATGGCACTGATACGATATGCAAGATTTGTGAGAATGTGCCTTTGTTTGATATGATAAGTTTGAATTGATATGATGTGATAAGATTTGATAGTCTGTTCATGTGAATACATGATATCTGTATGAATATGGCCAATTCATTTTGATACGATTCCACTCTTGAAATATCTGTCCATTATATATGCAACTCGACATTTGATATGATATGACATCCGTTCTATTCCGCTATCCACTTGTTAGAAAAGCATGCATTGTCATCATGTTCATGTGCATATCTGCCTATTTAAAATGTTAATCATGTATATTAGTGCCCGCACAATATTGAGATGTAAATCCTACTGAGCTAGTTCGCTCACCCTATCATCCTGTCCTTTTCAGGTAGTGATGAGGAACCCGTGGAGTCCGATGGGGCAGGGCAAGAGTGATGAGTACCTGACATTGAGGAGATGAAGTGTTAGGAATAGATATTTGAGTAGTCTATGTATTAGTGAAGCATTTTCATTTGAATAAGGGACCCTTTAGTTGGTTCTTCTTATGTAAGGTTGTAACTAGTTGAATGAAATGGAATAAAGTATATTTTTGGCGACCATATTATAGTCTCAAATGTGTTCTTTTGTTCAATTGTGACTCTGCTCTATTCAACTGTGATACTTCTATTTGTATCGTTCACGTCTCCCGGTATTTATTCCGCTGCTAAATATTGGGGCGTGATAGTTGGTATCATAGACTAAACTTTAGGGTCCAAGGGAATAGGAACATAGAATGAAACTAGATCACACGAGTCAAAATCTGTCGTACCTAATGTGAGCTTGGGTAGAAGCATGGGAATAGAAGTCACAGGTGATATATTTAGATGACTGACTTATATTATTATCTTGAAGGTACTTATTACCTCAATGGCCGCTGAACGTGCCCAGGCTAGGAACATGCAACAAACAATACAGAACTTGACTCAGGCTATCCTGCAAGCCACCCAGGGTGGAGGTAACCGCGGAGCCGGTGATCTCCATCAGAATTTTCGGAATATGGATCCGCCTAGGTTTGGAGGGAGTACTGACCCAGATGTTGCTGAACACTGGGTTAAGGAAATTGAAAGGATATTCAGGGTCATGCAATGCACGGACCAAAACAAAGTACTACTGGCGACTTTCCAATTAGAAAAGGATGCCAGGGCATGATGGGAGTCGGTAGAAGCAACACTGAATGGCCAGCAACTAACATGGGCTCAGTTCATTGAGCAATTCAACACCAAGTACTTTTCTGAGAGGGTCCAGGAACGGAAAGCAGCCGAATTTGCGGCTTTGAAGCAGAGAGGACTCAATGTGGCCGAGTATGAGGCCCAATTCTCTCGTCTGTCCCGATATGCTGTTCACTTGATTGGGCAGAAAGGATGAAGGCAAAATGCTTTCTGAATGGCTTGAGGCCCCAGTTCATCACTCAACTGGTGCCAATGGACATTCAAACCTATGCTGACATGGTAAAGAAGGCTCAGTTACTGGAAGATGCCATGGAGACTGTCGAAAGAATTAAGGGAAAATCCGTGAAAAGGGAGCAAGTGTCTTCTACAGGAAGGTATCAGCCGACCATTGGGAAGAAAAGGCCCAGTGGCGGAGTAAATGAACCAGTTGATAAAAAGCCAAAGGAGTTAGGTAAGCAGATAGTAGTGACAACGGGAGAAAGGTGCAAACACTGTGACAAAGCTAGTCACCGGTCTGAACAATGCTGGAGAGCGCAAGGGAGATGCTTGCGCTGTGGTAGTCGTGACCACAGGATCTCGGACTGCCCAATGCTGAAAGAACAAGCCCCTCAGGATAGGCATCCGAATGGACAGAAGAGGCAAGGCCGCTTGCAAGCTATTCAAGAACCTGAATCTGCTGAAGAAGGAGGTATCGTGGAAGGTACACTTACTATTCTTTCCCAACCCACATATGTTCTCTTTAATACGGGAGCTACGCATTCCTTTATATCTCAAACGTTTGTTGATACCCTACCTGTGAAACCCGTCCCAATGATATCCGGAATAGTTGTGTCATCCCCGATTGGTCCTGGCACTGATCTTACAAACCATATGCCATCTAGTGAAGTGTTGATTGAAACCCAAAACCTACCAGCAAATTTAATATCTATGGATATGGAGGGGTATGATGTGATACTGGGAGCAGACTGGTTGTCTGAACATGGGGCTAGTATCAACTGCAGGAGAAGTCGGGTAACCTTTAGCAATTACCCAAAACTAGTGTTCACAGGGGATAGAAACCGTAGGAGATTGTCACTTATCTCTGCACTACAAGCCAAAAGGATGATGAGGAAAGGTTGTATGGCCTTTCTTGCTGCTGTTGTCATCACAAAGAAGGAAGTCAAAGTTGAGGACATCCATGTTGTCAGCGAATACGCTGATGTTTTTCCCGAAGACTTACCAGGAATTCCCCCTGAGCGAGAGGTCGATTTTACCATCGAATTGGTCCCTGGAGCAGCACCAGTATCTAGGGCACCATATAGAATGTCCCCCGCAGAACTGAAGGAATTAAAAGAGCAATTGATGGAACTGTTAGAGAAGGGATTCATCCGACCAAGTACATCACCATGGGGTGCACCTGTCCTCTTTGTCAAGAAGAAAGATGGGTCAATGAGGCTGTGTATAGACTACAGGCAAGTAAACCAGTTAACTATCAAGAACAAATATCCCTTGCCAAGAATTGATGAGTTGTTTGATCAATTATCTGGAGCTAAATACTTCTCTAAAATAGATCTCAGATCCTGCTATCACCAATTGAGGATCAAAGGAGAAGACATTTACAAGACAGCCTTCGAAGCAGGTATGGGCATTATGAATTTATTGTTATGCCTTTCGGACTAACAAATGCCCCTGCAGTTTTCATACAGTTGATGAATAGCATTTATCGCCCATATCTTGATAAATTTGTGGTGGTATTCATCGATGATATATTGATCTATTCCAAGACAAAGGAAGAGCATGAGGAGCATTTGAGGACTTCATTACAGATTCTAAGGGAGAATAAATTATATGCCAAGCTAAGTAAATGTGAATTCTGGCTTGAGGAGGTATCCTTTTTAGGGCATGTGGTAACCAAGGATGGTATCGCTGTTGATCCATCAAAGGTTGAGGCTGTACTGAAATGGGAAAGACCGAGAAGCGTCACAGAGATCAGGAGCTTTCTAGGATTAGCAGGATATTATCGAAGGTTTATAAAGGATTTCTCAAAGATTGCAGTGCCATTAACCAAGCTGACCCGGAAGGAAAATCCGTTTGTGTGGACCGATGAATGTGAAGAAAGCTTTAACAACTTGAAGAAGTGTCTGACTACTGCTCCTGTCCTCGCCTTACCCACTGAAGAGGGAGGATTTGAAATTTATTCAGATGCTTCTGGAACAGGTCTGGGATGTGTCTTAATGCAACAAGGGAAAGTAATAGCATATGCCTCAAGACAGTTGAAGATCCATGAAGTGAACTACCCGGTTCATGACCTGGAGTTAGCAGCTGTAGTATTCGCCTTGAAAATTTGGAGGCATTATATCTATGGTGAGCAATTTAAAGTCTTTTCTGACCACAAGAGTTTGAAATACTTATTCTCACAGAAGGAGCTTAACATGAGACAAAGAAGGTGGTTAGAGTACCTTAAGGACTTTGACTTTTCCATTCAATATCACCCTGGGAAAGCTAATGTAGTGGCAGACGCTCTAAGTAGACAACCAGGAGCTATGCCAGCTAGTATGATGCTGGGCGAGTGGAAGTTACTGGAGCAATTTGCAAGCTTGAACTTAGACATGGGAAAGAAGGAAAAACAAGTAATGATTTCCAATCTCCAGATACAATCCGATCTACTGACCGAAATCAATGAGAAACATAGAGATGATCCATTCTTAGTTCAGATCAGGGAGAAGCTAGAACAAAGACCAGACTTTACTTTATCAGCTGAGGGAAGATTACTATTCTGAGGTAGAACATGTGTCCCTGATCATGGAGAACTCAAGAAGAGGTTATTAAATGAAGCTCACCAGTCCAAGTACACGATTCATCCTGGATCAACAAAGATGTACCAAGACCTAAAAAGGTCGTACTGGTGGCCAAACATGAAGAGGGATGTGGCCGATCATGTGTCATACTGTTTAATATGCATGAAAGTCAAGGCCGAGCATTTCCGTACAGCTGGTGGACTGCTACCACTAGAAATCCCGGAATGGAAATGGGATAGCATCGGTATGGACTTTATCATAGGATTGCCCAAGACTAGAGGTGGTATAGATGCAATGTGGGTAATAGTTGATCGATTGACTAAGTCGGCTCACTTCTTGCCGATTAAGAGTACCTGGTCAGTGGATGTATTGGCTGCACTATATGTTAAGGAAGTAGTTAGATTGCATGGGGTTCCATCTAACATAATATCGGATCGGGACCCTAGATTTACTTCACACTTCTGGAAGAGTTTACAAGCAGCAATGGGTACTAAACTAAACTTTAGTACTGCCTTCCATCCTCAGACTGATGGACAAACCGAAAGGACCAATCAAATTGTGGAAGATATGCTTCGTGCTCTGGTGTTAGATTTTAAAGGTCGATGGGATGATCAGTTATACCTGATGGAGTTTGAATATAACAACAGCTATCAAGCAAGTATCAAGATGGTACCGTTCGAAGCCTTATATGGTAGGAGTTGCAGATCACCCCTTTGTTGGGAAGAGGTTGGGGAGAACCAATGGGTTGGACCCGACTTAATTGAGGCGGCTGTCAGAAAGGTTCAAATTGTCAGAGAACGTCTAAAGAAGTACAATCTAGGCAGAAGAGTTATGTAGACAAGAGAAGGAGAGAACTAGAATTTCAGGTTGGTGAACATGTTTTCTTGAAGGTCTCACCTTCAAGGGGAATTCAAAGATTTGGGATCAAAGGAAAGTTGAGTCCCATATTCATCGGACCATTTGAAATTCTGGAAAGAATTGGTCAGGTGGCGTATAAACTTGCACTACCTCCATAGCTGGCGAACGTGCATAATGTGTTCCACATATCCATGCTGAGGAAGTACTTATTCAATGCCGACCATGTAATCAACCATGAGGACTTGGAGATTCGGGAGGACTTGACTTATGAAGAGAAGCCGATCAAACTGTTGGATCAGAAGATTCAACGACTCAGGAATCGTACCATACCTATGGTGAAGGTCCAATGGAGTCGGGACGGAGTTACTAATGCTACCTGGGAAACAGAGGAAAGAATGAAGAAAAACCACCCAAAACTATTCTCAGGTACGAACTACACCACTATGTGTAAATTTGGGGACCAAATTTCTTAAGTGGGGGAGGATGTAACACCCCGGAAATTTAGTGATTTAAAAATTTTAGAAATAAAGGGGAATAAATAAATTCCACAATTATCGGAATAATAAAACTTACGTACTATTACCGTATGAGAGAAAACACATCGAAAAATTTTGTAAAAATTATAAATCAACCCCAAATATTGTCCCTAAGTGTTCCACGAAGGAATTCGTGCAACGAAAAATCTGATTGGTCGAGTGTACGTCACACGTGACCAAGTTAACCGAATTAGGAAACGAAGTCGGAAAATTGTTAACACGGAAAAATAACCCAACCAAAAATTAAATAAACATATTGAAGAGACTTCCAATATCATGTATTAATGACCCATTAACTAGAGTGGGCCAATGGAGCACATTTGGCCCAAGGATAAAAATTGGGACAAGAAAATACCCAGAAATTCGTGTATGTAATTATGCAGTGATTAGGGAGGGCAAATTAGGGTTAAAATTAGTGGTAATGGCCATGCATGGCAACCCAAATCGTGGCCAACCCTGTATGACACCTTCCCATGGTGTAGCTACCTCCTTTGGGTGAGAAAATCCCAGATTTTGGAAAGCAGGAAGCAGAATTCGCAGCCCCCTTTCCTAGTCCCATTAGGACATGTAATTACACCCTAAATCTATAAGAACTCGGCACTAAACTCTTGGGGAAGGTTTGGCAACGAGTTGGGGTCGTTTGGAGGCGGGCTTGGGCTTCAGAGGAGAAGGAGAAAGGCTGGGAACCGGAGTTTCATCTCCCCTTCATCCTCTGCTGCGTCCAGAACGTCGGCTGGTCTTAGATCTTCATAAAGGTAGGTGTTCTCGGGCCAAGATTAAAGAAAACCAACACCGTCATGTATATCTTCGAGTCTAGGTTCATTTGCACTTGGTTGGACTAATTTTCATGGAGTATACATTGTGTATTTGAAGTTTTCCCTAAGTCACGCACATTTAGGGCTTTTCCCATTCTTCTCATTATGCACGTGATTTGATACCGAATTAGACTAAACTTATTTCATAAAAGTTCTTCTACTTGTAGTCACGATCATCTTTTATGTTGAACATTTTGTCTAAAAGTCTTTCTTTAGAGAGTTATAAGTGTAGTAAGAGAGTCGCTGCATGATACTGCAATTTCGGGCTGCACTTAGCTTTATGTTCTTCCTATTTTTTTATGAGATTCAAGACCGAATTAGGTCAGGTTCCCAACATAAAAGTTCTTTCACTAGTCGTTATGATCATCCTTTATGTTCAACGTTTTGTCCAAATGTCTTTTTTTAGAGAGTTATAAGCGGGTAAGTAAATCGTTGCATGAGATATGTTTTCGGGTTACACTTGACCTATATGTTCTTCATATATTCTGGAGATCCCTATTTGCTCTTTCGGTGGTATACCCTTTTGGAGTACAAGGATTTGGGGTATTTATAGCCCAACATGGCCAAAAGTACCCTAGGGGTGCGTGGGCACATGATCCAAGGCCGATCCACCAAATCCCTAGTGTTACGTGTTCAGATTGACTAATGGTGAAAAAGTTCCGGAGTGTGTCGACCTGCCCATGGGGTGTGTCGACACACTATCCCAAATTGGCCCAAATGGTTCTCTGGGAAGGCCTCTAGTGTCGACACTACTTGATCCTGTGTCGACACGACTTGATCCTGTGTCGACACTACTTTATCCTGTGTCGACACCCTGTACAGACCTGTTGACTGGGTTCTCTGGGAGCTGGGTCTAGTGTCGACACTACTTGATTCTGTGTCGACACCACTTGACCATTTCTGTATTGTTTTGCCTTGTGTTTGAAGCATTGTGTCGACACTACTTGATCCTGTGTCGACACTACTTGACCATTTCTTCATTATTTTGCCTTGTGTTTGAAGCATTGTGTCGACACCAGTAAGGGGTGTGTCGACACTACTCTTGCAAAAAATTACATGTCTTGGGTCTGATCGTTACATGATGTCTACTAGCATGTGTATGATGTCATATAGTGTGCATGGACCTAAAAGTAATCAACCCATTGAAAAACGGTAATGATATGAATATGATTATAATGTGTAATTGTGATTGACCTTATGTTCATTGGATTATCTTGTGATCTTACTTATTGTCAATTGATATGATAAGAATATGATATGAATGTGGGGATGAATACATGTTAGTATGGACTTGTTAGTGGAGTTTATATCATGATTTGCATATGAGTTTCAATAGTTATATGCTTTCCTATGTTCAATTAATTATTTGTCAATTGCATACATGATAGGAACGATTCGTGACTCGTCACTTACACACTTGCACGAATAGGCACACCCTTCTTGGGGAATTGAGAGCTCTCTGCCGGTCATTCCGAATCGGCAAGACTAGCAATCTTTCCTTAAGACCTCCGTAAGTCTCCGCTCTCTATGGATTCCCACATAGAGGCCGAGTTGGTTGTACCATGAAGTACCCTGGAGATAGAGAGCACATGTTCTGCATACGATCTGTCATTAGTCATCCTCATGTCAAGATATTAATGAATTATGAAACATAAGATACGTCGTTATACTGCCCTTTTGTTCTCTTGAGCTTTTGTCATAACTTGACTCTATGAATGATCATGTCTTTCTTACTATGAGCTTGTCATTGAAACTCTGTGGCCATTCTATGAATATGTTTGTTCGGCACAATATGGGACTTCGGTCCATTTGACCAATGCCCCTGTAATAGGGGCCCTGTCTAGTCCTGGGGAAGAGCGCCCCAACGTACTTATTAACTGCGGGAGTATGGACTGGTGGTGCTTGGCATGGCACTGATACGATATGCAAGATTTGTGAGAATGTGCCTTTGTTTGATATGATAAGTTTGAATTGATATGATGTGATAAGATTTGATATGATACGTCTGTTCATGTGAATACATGATATCTGTATGAATATGGCCAATTCATTTTGATACGATTCCACTCTTGAAATATCTGTCCATTATATATGCAACTCGACATTTGATATGATATGACATCCGTTCTATTCCGCTATCCACTTGTTAGAAAAGCATGCATTGTCATCATGTTCATGTGCATATCTGCCTATTTAAAATGTTAATCATGTATATTAGTGTCCGCACAATATTGAGATGTAAATCCTACTGAGCTAGTTCGCTCACCCTATCATCCTGTTCTTTTCAGGTAGTGATGAGGAACCCGTGGAGTCCGATGGGGCAGGGCAAGAGTGATGAGTACCTGACATTGAGGAGATGAAGTGTTAGGAATAGATATTTGAGTAGTCTATGTATTAGTGAAGCATTTTCATTTGAATAAGGGACCCTTTAGTTGGTTCTTCTTATGTAAGGTTGTAACTAGTTGAATGAAATGGAATAAAGTATATTTTTGGCGACCATATTATAGTCTCAAATATGTTCTTTTGTTCAATTGTGACTCTGCTCTATTCAACTGTGATACGTCTATTTGTATCGTTCACGTCTCCCGGTATTTATTCCGCTGCTAAATATCGGGGCGTGACAGAAAGTACAGTCGCCGGTGCGGACGATGACCTGCAAGACCAGAATGCATCAGGGGGGCCCGATTGAAGAACCGGGGGAACCCTCCGATGCCTAAGTCAGGTCAGACTGAAAATGGCAGGAATGGAAGGTTCTCTGGTGTGTGCTCGCGCGTGGGCAAGTGTGAGGAGTAAAGGCTCTATATGGGAGATGTCCTGTACCTTTTCATGGGGATTACCTGTGCCTTATATAGGCGAAGGAGACGAAGGGTTTGGACACAATCTCCTTCAATGATGACCGAAGGGACGCATCAGTTGGAATCCCTAGGAGTGGGGCTTTCCGTTTGAGACGCCTTTTGGGATTCTTCGTGGCTGATGCCTCTAACCATGGGGCACATTCCGCACCATCGTATTAACCATCGTTGGTAGTCGAAGGGCCGCTCGGGGCCGTTGGCTAAGGGTGCGCACGCAGGGGCCTGCCCAGGCCCGGTCTGCGCGGTGCTCGGTGCTCGAGAGGGCTGTTCGGTGCACGACGTGGCTGTGCGGTGTCCGCTACCCAGACGCTGTGACCGCTAGGGCTAGACCAGGTGTTGCATGGTTTGCTCGGTAGGGCGCGTCTAGCTCGAGCACGTGGCATGGTGCTCGGGGTCTACCTTTGGGGACCCTTAGGCGCTTGATGTCTGAAGCATGTTCGGAAGTCGATGGCTGAACCTGAGGACACGTGGCTTGATAGCCATAGCCTTTTTGCCTTGCTGGGTCATGATGGGCCTACGGGCCTAGGTGTAACGCCCCGACGTGAAATATCGGAGCGGTAATTCAGTTATTTAAATAGTATCGAGTGATAAATAGACATCAAACCATTACACAATTGGAATAATGTCAAATAAAATTCAACTTCATTAATAATTCCTCAATCAACTATTACATTCACTAATTAGAGCCAAAACTGAGGCCCAAAGTACTTTATTCAAATCTACACTATTATAACTAATTGACTAATAAACTAACTAACTAACTAATAAGCACAGGTTGTCAAAATGCCGGTCACTCTTGAACATCCTCATTCCCTTCCTCGTGAGTGTGGTAGTCTCCATCAGACTTGTCACGTCCCGACATTTAATATATCTATAAATACCGAAACGTGAATGAATGAGAAATCAAGAGTAAATTTTGAACTAATTGAGCAGAAAATTGCTCGAGGCTTCACTAAATAAAAATAATTAACTGTCATTCTACAGGTATTACATGATTCTCAATTTACAACTCAAAGGTAGATGCCGCAAAGGTTGATCTCTCAGCACACAAATCTCGATGTCCCGCCTTCTAGAACTGTAGATTACCTAATAAAAAGTAGGTATGAGCACTCTTGCCCAGTAGGATTTATCCTCCAAAATCAAGGAATATAAAAGTTTACATGAGTCAAGGATAATTGAGGTATAAGAAGGTAATAAGTACTGAAAATAAGTAATGGAAAATGGTACCAATCAGATCATAGATGAAGTGAATCACGATTATCAAATAGTAACAAGCATGAAATAATATGCAAAAGAATTGACATAATGTGACCATCAATGAAATAGAAAAGCACGAGTGTATATGATCATTAATTCAGAAGGAAATAGAGAAAGTGTATGTAGCACCATTGATTTTTAAAACCCGAATAAAAATAAAATTTCTATTTTTAATAAATGAGGAAAATAGAATTAATTGGATTAAAGGGGAAATAAATGGAAACAAAGGGAATTAAAGTAATAACCCATTAAGCTAAATTAGTAGTGGGTTAAACAAATGGTCCAAACCAAATAGATTGGGCCCAATAGGATGAAGCCCATCTTGGGAGGAGATGTAATTAAGTGAAATTTGTATCTAATTAATTAGTAAATAGTAAAAGGCTAAGATAAACACTAAATAAGTCGTGTTTATCCAAAATAAGAGTCATAACCTTGCTATAACTCATTACCCACGAAATTAATCTCTTCCCCACCCAAAAGAAAGAGATAATTGCTAGAAAGGAAGGTGATAAACATAGAAATTCGGAATTAATAGAAAGGAGGAGTTTTAGAAGGGGTAAAACTCTTCTAGCAACCCAATACACCACCCAAGTTCATCCCTACCACCCATAGTTTGTGGCTGGAGTCCTAGGAGACGAGGGGAAGGCTGGAGAACGAAGGAGCAAGGAGGAGGAGGCTTGAACAAGGAGGATTTTCTGATTTTCGTCATCAAACTAGGGCTTTCTTACTCCACGAAAAAGGTAGGCAATCTCTCAAGTAAAAATCGTGTAAAAATTATCCTAGGTAGCTTTCATGTACCTCTTCAAAAGTCCTATGGTTTCGTTGTATTCTGCTTATCCATTTGGGCGAATTTAATTCATGAAACCCTGCTGTCACCATGAACCTGAAATCTCATGTTCTCTCTAATTCCCCGCACGTACTTGTTCCCATGCTATGAGAAAATTCTCATTTATACTACAATGCAATAGCTTTCAAACGCCTCTAGTTTCGTTCTATTTCAATCTCCCATGATGGAGAATTAATTCCTTGAATCCCTGTTAGATCCATGCAGCCGACCCTTCTTGTTAGTTTGTGAACCTCGTTCGTGCTTAACTTCATATCATAAATACTACATCTTGTTAGCTTTTGAACGCCCTTGGTTTTGGAATTTTTCATCATGTATTCATCTCAAATTAATCATGGAACCCTGACTGCGCCTGTTTAGGTTACCGAAAAATAACCCGATCAATGCATGTTTAAACCTTGTCTATTTTCAAATTAATCATGCATGTTGATAGATCTATATGTCTACTTTCGTTTAAAACTAGGTTTCGTGATTTTTGTATCATTGTGCGATTTTATATTGATTTTTCAAGAGTACTATATCACACTTTGGAGGGAAGGACCAAATTCAGAAAAGGGCTAAACCCCTTTTCTGGGTCGGGCTGCCTCTTTGAAGTCGCGACGGCGTGATACGTCGCGACCTCAGAGCGGTCGCGACCGGCTAGACCGTCGCGATCTGAACGCGACAGGCCTGCACCGTCGCGTTCCCAACACCCCGAACCGGGCCAGGCCAGGCCGGTTCCCCCGTCGCGCCAGGCCGCCCCGTCGCGACCTGGACCGCGACGGGAACTCCTGTCGCGTTACCTGTTGACGCGCCCATGAGCCCCGTCGCGACGTGATCGCGACGGGCACCTCCGTCGCCTTCTTGAAATTTCGGCCAGAACAAATAATTGTGCTCATATCCCTGTTGATTAGTCTATATACTCCTTAATTAGCCATGATTAAACCATGTTATAGTTATTTTGACTTGGAAAGTTAATAAATGGCATTAATGATATAAATTTAATTATTTTAAATGACATTTGCACAACTTGTCATATCCTCAAGATTTCTTTACACTTACACACACATAACATTGTTAAATGCTATCTGACCCTGATAAATTATGCAATAATGTATTCGGTAAATTAGCGAAATAAATGACTAAATTACCCTATTTTATTAAATACAATTGTCTTCGTTTTATACGCGCATTTTAAATACCGTTATCATTTTCCCTCGACTTTCGAGCACTCGAGGCATGACGGACCCATTTTCTATACACTTTCTCTTGACTTAGACCACCTCTCCATCGGGAATACTCTCGACTGGGCCAGTGACTCCTTGTCAAGACCTCCGTAAGTCTTCTTGGCTTTGACGCACGTCCTTAGTCAACAAGCTGGTTGTACCCCAAAACCCGTTACACTCATAGGGATCAGTACGATCCATGACCTTAGTGTGTTCTTTCCTTATCTTGTGATCACGCCGAACCATCTAGCCTGTGTACACAGCACGGCTAGTGGGCGGTGGTGACTTCTACCAAATGCCGGCCCGCAGTGGTGTGCCGTGCAACCATATTATCGATGTTTAACGTGATTTTACGATAATACCCCTGTCTCATCTGCTCTCTATATTCTCTCATCTGTTCACGTTCTCTCTACACTCTCATCTATCTCGTCTAGTCCTCTCTTATCTCTTCTTGGTACTCTATTGACCATTCATGTGATTGTCTAAGATAAAAGAAATGACTAATGCTAACGCAATAGGGCCCGATCAGGTCCTGGGAGGAGCGCCCGAAAAGTGCCAGTGCCCATGGGAGTTAAAATGATCAAGGATGTGTTACGGCATGCATCCAGCGCTAGTTTACTATCTAGATTAATCTATGACAATCAAAGTACTATCTCTACAAGTGTAAGCGTGATCGTTACTAGTGCACCGTTGTGCAAATTACATGTTATATCGTTGCATGGCCATTCTATTATCGTTCTCGCTGTACTATTTTCCTTGTGCCAGTTGCAATTGTTCTCTCGTTATCATGACATGCTCTACATGACTTTACTCTCTAGTTAACCTGCCTCTAAAACATTAACTATTTAAAGCATGTTTGTGTTCATGAGATATTAAGTCCTACTAGGCGTTATTTACTCATCCTACGTATTTATTTAATGTGTTTCAGGTGAGTCGGATCATGACCACACTCACAAGGATGAGATCGATGAGGAGGCTCAGGAGTGACCCTTTGCAACCAGTACTGTCTAGTAGTCACTTAGTATAGAATGAGTCAGTTAGTCATTATGTAATAGTTGATTTTCAATAAAGTACTCTGGGCCCTAGTTTTGGCTCTGATACGTTGATGTATTAGTCAGTTTAAGAAGATGATGAGTTATTAGTGAATGTAATGGAGATTGTTGGATTATTAATGAGATATGAGGTTGTTTGGTATTATTTCCATTTATGTAATGGTTGGTTATTTATTTCTCACTTTGTACTATTTAATAACTGTAATCCCGCTCCGATATTCCGCGTCGGGGCGTTACAATGTATGTGTAGAGATGCCATGTCCAGTCCTTCAAGCAAGCGATAAACAATCATGTTTCAACATAATTCATGGAAATGTTGACCAATCTAGCTTATAGCTTGTGGTGTCATGCCAAACACCCTAGAGATAGAGATCCATACCGCTCTGCACAGATTAAACGAATTCGGGTGCTCCTCCAGGAACTAGATCTGCCCCATTTGCACTGGCATTAAATCAAGAGAGAGTCCGAAGACCCAAAAGCACGTCATCCCATTTCCATTTCTGATATACATACATGCATGGTACTTGGGCACACATTAGAAGTAAAACAATATCACAGGAAGCAGGGTTCTAGAAGTTAATGTTTAAAAATATCCAAAAGGTATAAGAATCAAGATAATTTAGGATGTCCAAGAATAATCCAAAGATGGATGTAGATGATGATTAAATAATTCATCTCAGTGGTATAATAGTTTAGAATCCAAGAAAATGGGGAAGGCAACTTGTTTGGACAATACAAGAGTGTGTCAACTTTGATTAAGGATGAAATGGTTCTATTTGTCAACATAAACTGGTGGTTTCACCAGACCTTGGATTTCTTTAGCATTCAATTAGGTTTATTTGAATTATGAGACTTTCAGGTAGGCCAATTTGTGAGAGATTAGAAAGACGCTATTTTGATGGAATTGCCAAAATCGTATTTTTCTTCTTCAGTGGGAAAGTTGACTTTTTATTGGTATGAGATATAATTTTTTTGATATTTTTATTGGATTCAAATGGGGGGTACTTTTAATATCTTAAGTAAATGAAACATTAAATTATAACATTTACTTAAATGATATGGAATGTAAATAAGATATGAGTTTCACTTTTACAAGGTTCTTGCTGACACCTCTGACTGGAAAAGGAATGGTTCAGGTTAACATCACAGGCTGGTGTATGTCGACAGCCATAAGGTGGATGTCGATAGCTACTGGTCCTTTTCTTCCTTTGAAACTGGTCCCACGCCTAATGGCGGCCCGAAAGTGGCAAGGGCAGCCCATGCAGAGCTCTAATGCTTCTCCTCCGTGCCCAGTCACATCAGTGCAAGATATGATCTTCAAGTAAGTGCTTTCTCTCTCTACTTTTTAATTTTCTCTCTCTTCTTCTTCCATCTTCTTCTTTTCTTCTTCTGCCAACCCTGTAACGGCCCTGGATATTTATACACAATAAGGGTCCATATCCAGATCCGTCTCCCATGAACGGACCGAAGTCTCGCAAGGGATATCTCTAACATATGTCCAGTATGAATAATAAAGATCACAAGTACAATATAAGACACAGGAAAGTACAAGTGCTTATAACTGTAAACAACAATGTACAAAAGTCCCTTTACAACATTACATGTCCAATTAAAGAGTACAACTACCTGGGGCATACCCCGAGGGAGCATAAGCTCAAACGACTCAACTACTCTATTGCTGGTGGTACAAGTCTGCACTACTCCTGCGTAAACCACGCCAATGTCGGCCAACACCTGAAACAAACTGTAAGGGAGTGAGCCTCAACAAGTCACTGGCTTAGTAGGGACCTCCCATAAAGGAAAACAAGTACACTAAGAGACCTCAACCCTAGAGGGTCTCACTAGTAACACCGACAACCGGAATATAATATGCATACACAAGCATGTTAAACAACAACCAAACATAAACACACCGGCTAAACCCGGTCCCCAGGAAAGTAAAGGGAAACACAGGACTGGCTGAGCACCGCTAGTCCGCCCTTTAACCAAACCACCTCGACCATAAGCCTTACCGGAAAACCACTGCCTAGGCTACAGTCTCACAGAAAAACCAACCGCAGAAGGTATCGGGATTGGCGACAACCAGCCAACACCCGCATACCAAACCATAATTAGATACTTTACTTATATTGATATAACACACAACACGTGGAGAGTCACACCACAAGACCTCCACAGTACGCATGGTCTCACCTCAACACCTGCTGAGGACGGGACTCAAGTACCACAACACAACTCTACCCCCGAGGGGTACATGTACTTGCTACCACGAGGTACAACACTAAACTACAGAATTGTGCCACCTCTAGGGCGCACCACAATGGGTATAACACAAACCAGCAAGTCACACACAAACCACAACCAATGGCTAAACACGAGTCGGAACGGAAACGACGCCACCACACGGGAACGGACTACTGGTTCATGACGCCAGTATCCAACCCGGACAACAAACACAAGAACTACATCTTAGTCTCGCAGTCACGGACGGAAGATCCAACTGCCACTCCATTACAACAAACCAAGAACAGTGGAGTCCAACCAACACCACACCTGCAGACCACACAGCTGCAGGTCTATGCCTGGCACCTTTAGGGACTCCGGCCCAAGCTTCCTAAAGTGAGGTCGTGGAACACAGAACTAGTTGGGGACCAGTGACGTCTACTGGTCTCCGTCCCCCCAGCCACGAGCGCGCTACAAGCGACTGCACACCCACAAACACAAGTCACTGCCCCTCAGTCGTCTTTCCCTCAGCCGGACGTACAACTCAAACTCTGGAGTGAGGGTGTCCAGAAAGACGACTCAGACCTCTGAGGTACACATGTACCGGGACACACCCCGAGCACAACACACGTGCCTGGCTCTCCTAGGAACCTGGGGTACCGACTGAAGAGGTATTCCGGAATAGGTGCCGGACCAGCAGACTTGGTAAGCACACAAACCACGATATACATACTTATATGACCTTTATGTACAACCCACGGTACACAAGTGTAAGGAATGGCTTATGATCGGTCACCCTGTGACCCTCAAGCCATCCTACACACAACCATTCATTAATCACGGGTCATCACATGACCACCAAGACCACACGTCACACTTATACTCATTATCCACTATTCACGTATCTTAATACATAAGCATGCTTAATATAAATCATAAGCACACAAACAACATACATAACCTTATCAGATTAACTGCCTTAAACCATACTTAACAACAACCACAAGGCTTGGGCTAAGTTCACACTAGTACCTCATCGCCCAGCCACCACAACTCAGCCACGGAACCTAAAACGTGTCCAACACAGACGCCGCACTTAGAATCACATCGACCATCCCCGACGTGACTCCAGCTTAACGCGACAGGGCACACTAGCACGACAAAGTCACGTCGGCCCGACTCGACGCCTTTAAACCAGGCGGTCAACATTGTCCGTCAACGGTTAAACTGCATCCGCCACATATGACGCTATTAAGAAAACATTAAACAATGCTCTAAATCGTGTCCGACCATGTCGCTGCGTTTTAACCATAACGCTATAGACCACATGGTCGCGACCAAGCAACCGACTTAACAAAAACAGCCAAAACCGAAACGTGTCGTCGCAGTGCGACGCGTTCAACAGAATCGCGGCGGGTAACCCTAACGCGATTCCAGCTCGTATGTGAGCACAGCTCACAGGCCGAACCCACACACCCACACGGGAGAAACAACCACAAAACTAAACATCCATTCCATGCAAAGCTATAAACGTGTAAAACACAACAAGGGCAAACCACCCTCACATGCTCCAACCCTTAAACCTAATCCAAACATGCTTTAAAACTGGAAACAGAGGTAGGAAGTCTCCCTACCAGAAGAAGATGCCAAAGAACGCCCAAAGCCTCCTCGCTGATGGCACGCCCGCGCTCTGAACGCTGTCCTCGCGTGGTTCCCGCGCCGCACGAGCCATCCGAAAGCAAGAATCGCCGAAAATCCGCCAGAGAAGCTCCACAACATCTCCCCTTGCGCCGGACAGAGCAACTTCTGCTCTGTCTGGCCGAAACGATGCAATTAAAACACTGATCGAAATCATGTCCGAGTCAGACGCCGCGTTTAACCTCTTTAAATGCGTCCACCCAAGCCGACGCCACATAGGATCCGAGCGACACGCGTCCCTAAGGCGGTTCCTGAATCTCGTCGGGTATGACCGACGTGTTCAAATCGCGTCGCCTGACTCCGCTGCGTTTCAAAACTGTGAACCAGCAGTGCAATTGGGCTGGCATATCCGGCCCACACTGCTCACCCTGTGCACAGAAACCACAAACACTGCCCTTTGGCCATCTCTTGGTCAAGAGCACCACACATAAACCCATTAAACCTGGATCCGAATGGCCGTACTGTTACATTACTATCACCTAATAAGGAATGTCGTCCTCGACATTCAGAGCAAAGCCACGGTAAATCCGACTATCACCTAAAAAGAATTTAAACCTTATACAGAGCAAATAGGATACATTATTTGCTGCTCTTGCCTTTCAAATCACTGCACACGGACTACCTTGATCTACTCATTGTCATACCTTTCCTTCTTTACCGTTCTCTTTCATCCTCTTCATATTTGCTCTACTCTTTATGTCATTCTGCCGTTCTCCACTTTTCAATGGTAGCCATTCTAATTGCCGTTGGCGCTTTATCCTTGACTCACCTTTTCCACACTTCATGACTGTGCCTGCAATATTCCTTTCTAAGCCGCTTTACTTCCTCAAATTGTTTACTAAACACTACTCCACTGGATGCTTTACCATGTCATAACCTCTTCAATTCTCAAATTTTTCGGCGCCATTTCATTTCTGTTTATCATTGCCTGCTGTTATTCTGCCTCATCTGTATTTATATTCTCATCTGCCATTTAAAACCATCTTATTTTTCTCGCACTCTGCTGTGCCATATCTTCTCTACTCATGCATGTCAACTGTTCTATGCTTTATCTTTCTTTCTTCTTCTTTATACTCTCAACTGTTAACTTTTCCACAGAAAACTCATTATCTTTTTCTGAAATTTCTGCCTTTTCATGCTGTTCTGCTCGCATTTCTTTAACTCATATTTCTTAAATTTCTTGATCTCTTACCCATCTGTGCCAAAATTTTCTATTCCCCTTTCAAATAAATGAACCTGTGAGGTATAGCCCCACCACGCTTCCGCTGCGCTACTCTAATCATACTGACCACTCGGCTCAATCTTTCATAAATTCTGTTTCCGTTTTTTCTTTTACTTGCTTTCCACTTTCACTATTACTCGAATCCCAGTTGAACTCATTTCTCATTTCACATATTTCTTTATTTATTTTGCTCCATCAACTGCCACTGGCCTGAAACACTGGAGTTTGCTGATCTGCTTTTCTTTATATATCAAATCTACTTAAGCTTTATTTTTAAATTCTACACTCTGACTTATGACTGCTGGCACATCTAGCTCGCCTTGTACCTGTCTTGTCTTTAAATCATCTTCTCTAGCTTATTTTTCACACTGCCCCTTTATTATTTCAAAATGATGTCCTCATTGCTTTAACTTTGCAGTTTCTTCTCTCAGACACTACGGCCCAATCTATTCTGCACAGATTCCACATTCCTCTTTACTAAACTCTTTTTCCATCGTGTGCCATCTTTCTCAAGTCTTTTTCACTGTTCAGTTGCTCACTATATCCTTTCTAAATCATTTCATTGCTTAACTGATCATCATTTTCTTTCTGTGCTTAGCCATTCCAAATTTTCTGTTTATCTTTTACTCTCTTTGCTCTATTCTATTATACTAAGCTATGTTTTCTATTCTTTAATTGATCTACCTTTTTCTTTTCTTTTTTTTATCTTACTCAGAAGTATCTTACACAAATACCTCTGCTCAATTTAAAGTTTATCTTTTACACATTGACCTGCAAATCCTTTCTGATCACTTTCTAAACCATATGTTTCCATTCTTTTCATAGCTTGCTGATCTCTTCTTCTTCCTAATCCATATCCTTCCAGCTACCTTAAAACACAGTACTATTTCTACGAAATATTTCTTTGATTCACTTACTATCTGGCTAGTCTCAATGCACCGACACTCTGTAATTCTTGCTACTATTAATCATCTTTCCACTAATGTTCTTCCCCAACTAAACTCTGACATAGATCAGTGCAACAACCTACTCTGCCTGATTCCATTATTCCATAACTGAGCACAGCTTCTGAACAACACTAATTCTACAGTCTTCAATAGAATCTTCTGCAGAACCTCCATAAACGATCATCTGCCAAGCAGATATATTTCTTCCACAAATCTCCATTATCTCAATTTCTTTACACCATCACTATTCATAACAACTCTTTATTCCCGAACTCGCAGATACAACCATTGCTAATCACACACATCTTGAGTCTAGCTGCCACAATTCTTGTATCTCTGCTTACCATTTTCTCATCTGGGGCTCATCCACTTTATACACTTATCACAAATCTTCCTTAAAACTAATCATACTGTTTTCCAAACTGTTCCTTAACATCAACTAGCTCAAACCTCCAGCACAATGACCACCTCTGCTAAGGTTCTCAGCCACTAATGCACACTTAATCATCTTTATCACATACGGCTCTATTCCTCACTCCAACTCTGTTTCCTCCGCTATTCCATCATATCTTACTTTATACCTGTCTTTGCCAATTCTATATCTCACTAAAACATTCTTACCGGACTTCATATCTTAAATTACTAATCTTTCTGGATTCATAACTATGAATTCTTTAAACACTTTACTTCCATTGCATTTGACACACTGACTTTCTATCTCTATTCTTGCCATTTTTCTGTCATTTCTAACAATAACCAGGTTTACACACAACCCTTTTCATATTTATTCACTTTTCACAATCTGTATTTCTTCTAACCACATCCTTTCCTACTACTACCAACAACTGCCCAACCAACACACAATTCACATAATAAAAACCTTACGTGAAAACCATTTTAAATCTCATAAAACCGCAGACTTACTACCAGCAGTGGACATTAATCCATGTATTGGGACATAGTACCCTCAATGTCTTTTCATATTCTAACTGAACCATTGCTCTGATACCAACTGTAACGGCCCTGGATATTTATACACAATAAGGGTCCATATTCAGATCTGTCTCTCGCGAACAGACCGAAGTCTCGCAAGGGATATCTCTAACATATGTCCAGTACGAATATAAAAGACCACAAGTACAATATAAGACACAGGAAAGTACAAGTGCTTATAACTGTAAACAACAATGTACAAAAGTCCCTTTACAACATTACATGTCCGATTAAAGAGTACAACTACCTGGGGCGTACCCCGAGGGAGCACAAGCTCAAACGACTCAACTTTTCTACTGCTGGTGGTACAAGTCTGCACTACTCCTGCGTAAACCACGCCAATGTCAGCCAACACCTGAAACAAACTGTAAGGGAGTGAGCCTCAACAAGTCAGTAGCTCAGTAGGGACCTCCACAAAGGAACAACAAGTACACTAAGAGACCTCAACCCTAGAGGGTCTCACTAGTAACACCGGCAACCGGAATATAACATGCATACACAAGCATGTTAAACAACAACCAAACATAAACACACCGGCTAAACCCGGTCCCCGGAAAGTAAAGGGAAACACAAGACTGGCTTAGCACCGCTAGTGCGCCCTTTAACCAAACCACCTCGACCATAAGCTTCACCGGCAAACCACTGCCTAGGCTACAGTCTCATAGGCAAACCAACCGCACAAGGTATCGGGATTGGCGACAACCAGCCAACACCCACATACCAAACCATAATCAAATACTTTACTTATATTGATAACACACAACACGTGGAGAGTCACACCACAAGACCTCCATAGTATGCATGGTCTCACCTCAACACCTGCTGAGGACGGGACTCACTTACCACAACACAACTCTACCCCCGAGGGGTACATGTACCTGCTACCACGAGTTACAACACTAAACTACAGAATTGTGCCACCTCCAGGGCACACCACAATGGGTATAACTCAAACCAGTGAGTCATACACAAACCACAACCAATGGCTAAACACGAGTCGGAACGGAAACGACGCCACCACATGGGAACGGACTACTTGTTCATGACGCCAGTATCCAACCCGAACAACAAACACAAGAACTACCTCTTAGTCTCGCAGTCACGGACGGAAGGTCCAACTGCCACTCCACTACAACAAACCAAGAACAGTGGAGTCCAACCAACACCACACCTACAGACCACACAGCTGCAGATCTATGCCTGGCACCTTAATTTAGGGACTCCGGCCCGAGCTTCCTAAAGTGAGGCACTGGAACACAGGACTAGCTGGGGACCAGTGACGTCTACTGGTGTCTGTCCCCCCAGCCACAAGTGCTCTACAAGCGACTGCACACCCACAAACACAAGTCGCTGCCCCTCAGTCGTCTTTCCCTCAGCCGAACGTACAACTCAAACTCTAGAGTGAGGGTGTCCTGGAAGACGACTCAGACCTCTGAGGTAAACACGTACCAGGACACGCCCCGACCACAACACACGTGCCAGGCTCTCCTAGGAATCTGGGGTACTCGACTTAAGAGGTATTCTGGAATAGGCGCCGGACCAGCAGACTTGGTAAGCACACAAACCATGATATACATACTTATATGACCTTTATGTACAACCCACGGTACACAAGTGTAAGGAATGGCTTATCATCGGTCGCCCTGTGACCCTCAAGCCATCCTACACACAACCATTCATTAATCACGGGTCATCACATGACCACCAAGACCACACATCACACTTATACTCATTATCCACTATTCACGTATCTTAATACATAAGCATGCTTAATATAAATCATAAGCACACAAACAACATACATAACCTTATCAGATTAACTACCTTAAACCATACTTAACAACAACCATAAGGCTTGGGCTAAGTTCACACTAGAACCTCACCGCCTAGCCACCACAACTCAGCCACGGAACCTGGAACGCGTCCAACACAAATGCCGCACTTAGAATCGCATTGACCATCCCCGACGTGACTCCAGCTTAACGCGACAGGGCACACTAGCACGACAAAGTCGCGTCGGCCCGACTCGATGCCTTAAACTAGGCGGTCAACATTGACCGTCAACGGTTAAACCGCATCCGCCACATATGACGCTATTAACAAAACATTAAACAATGCTCTAAATCGCGTCCAACCATGTCGCCGCATTTTAACCATAATGCTACAGACCACATGGTCGCGACCAGGCAACCGACTTAACAGAAACAACCAAAATCGAAATGCGTCGTCGCAGTGCGACGCATTCAACAGAATCGCGGGGGGTAACCCTAACGCGATTCCAGCTCGTATGTGAGCACATCTCATAGGCCGAACCCGCACACCCACACAGGAGAAACAACCACAAAACTAAACATCCATTCCATGCAAAGCTGTAAACGTGTAAAACACAACAAGGGCAAACCACCCTCACATGCTTCAACCCTTAAACCCAATCCAAACATGCTTTAAAACTGGAAACATAGGTAGGAAGTCTCCCTACCAGAAGAAGACGCCAAAGAATGCCCAAGGCCTCCTCGCCGACGGCACGCCCATGCTCTGAACGCCGTCTTCGCGTGGTTCCCGCACCGCACGAGCCATCCGAAAGCAAGAATCGCCGGAAATCCGCCGGAGAAGGTCCACAACATCTCCCCTTGCACTGGACAGTGCAACTTCTGCTCTATTTGGCCGAAACGATGCAATTAAAACACTGATCGAAATCGCGTCTGGGTCAAACACCGCGTTTAACCTCTTTAAACGCGTCCACCCAAGCCGACGCCACATAGGATGCGAGCGACACGTGTCACAAAAGTAGTTCCTGAATCTCGTCGGGTTCGGCCGACGCGTTCAAATCGCGTCGCCTGACTCCGCCGCGTTTCAAAACTGTGAACCAGTAGTGCAATTGGGCTGGCATATCCGCCCCACACTGCTCACCCTGTGCACAGAAACCACAAACACAGCCCTTTGGCCATCTCTTGGTCAAGAGCACCACACATAAACCCGTTAAACCTGGATCCGAATGGCCGTACTGTTACAAACCCTCTCTCCTATCTGTTCTAGATCCTCCCAAGCGGTAGCCATTACTCCAAAATCCCATGGCTAGAACCCATGGTCAACGCACTTCCTGTGGCATCTACCAACCTGCTGCACGAGTGGAAGCTCACCACCGTCCTCACACTGGCCAAGAACTACCATAAAATTGTGCATGTGTGGGACAGTTTGACAGCGGTTACGGAGTTGTGGCACTCACAGACTCATACCTTCATCTTCCCCTCGTTCGAAGCCACAATCTTACTGGAGGAGCTAGAGCTCATACTGGGGCTTCCAAAAGACAAGAGAGGGGAGGAATACCGCATTGCGTGATGATCAGTTCATCCCCATATAATTTCATCAATTATATATCTATTTTGGTGATTAACAAAACTCAAATAAAGCATGATCTAACAAGTTTTCATGAAGCTTAAGCACAGGAAATAAATCAGATAAAATCAAGCAAAACTTGTAAGTATTCCTACCCTGTAGCATTTGAAGTATAGAGCAGGTAATTTTTCTAAGTACACATCGACTTCTTATGTGTTATAATGATTTCATTAGAGTCATAACAACTTCCTCACTTCTATCGATTTTATTTTCACAAGGATTTAATAAGTATCATAATGATTTGATCAGTGAGAACAACGATTTGCTCTCACAACGATTTGTTAAGTGAGAACAACGATTTGCTCTCACAACGATTTGTTAAGTGAGAACAACGATTTGCTCTCACAATGATTTGTTAAGTGAGAACAACGATTTGGTCTCATAACGATTTGCTTTCATATCGATTTGACAAGAGAACAATGATTTCTATTTCACATCGACTTGGTCGCCGTAACGATTCGATAAGTTACACAACGACTTGGTCGCCGTAACGATTCGATATAGCAAACAACGATTTGGTCACTACATCGGCTTGATAAGTGAAACAACGACTTGCTTATACTCTCATAACAATTTGTCTCTACAATGATTTGGTTATGATTGTATAACGACTTGTGTTCACATCGATTTGTTTATGGATGAATAATGATTTACAACAACTTATTCACACAACAATTTCATAAGTCATACTCATAACGATTTCATGGATTACAACGACTTGATATTCAAATATATTTTCAAATATTGAGAAAGTCAAATTCTTCCTGTGTGTTTCTCTAGTATCCATGCATTAAATGTGACTATAAATTTCTTTGCACGATACATGTTCAGATATCCTCTATTATCATGCTTCTATATGAAACACTTTTTATATAGCAGAATGTCATTTCCATTTTGGTGAAATATCTTACTACATGGATTCTAACGTTGGCTGACAACAAGAGACAACATAGCTGTCTATGATTTAGCATTTATTGTGTGCAGGTCTCTGACAGCACAACCCCATACAACGTTGGACAAAGTAGAAGTTGAAGAATATCTAGATGGATCTTCTCCTTGCGTGCATGGCTGATAATGCATTAAATGGCTGCAAGCACTTGTTGTACACAATGAACAATGCAGTCTAATGAGCATGCAACTCAGAGACAACAGATACTTCAACGACTAAATTTTTGAAGAAAGGATATATAGAAGACTGATGTCTCAGTGAAGAACAACTTTTTGAGCAACCAAGAACTTTCAATTCACAACAAGTAAGCATCAGAAAGAATAGAGCGTCAAGCTTCACTCTTCTTTAATTCCCTTGCTCTTGCTCTCCGGATCTATTGTTCTTTCCTTTGGAGAGCCCTTGTGATCTGAGAGATTTCATTATTGTTGATCTTTCTCTCTCAGTCACTGCCTCAAATCAAGCGTTTTCTATAAGCTTGGTCTAGGGGCATTTCACCTATTTTCTCACTTTCTTGAGAAGTTCCTCTTCGTGTGTGAAGAGAAGACCTGTTGGAAACAGGTGGAGAGTGTTCCCTTCGTGTTGAAGGAAGACCTGTGAATCAGGGTGTTGTTTTCCTCTTCGGGTTGTGAAGATAAGGCCAGTTGTGTCTGGATGTGTAAGTGTCCTTGAGGGGGACTGTACCTTTGGATAGTGAAATCCTGAGTTGTTGCTCAGGGACTGGACGTAGGACTCTTTTGGAAAGGAGGTCCGAACCAGGATAAAATCCTTGTGTTGTGTGATTGCCTGTTTGTGATTGTTATATTTTCTTTATTACTAACACTAACAATCGAACGTAGTGTTTTGTGTTGAACATTTTGTTAACAGGTTTAGATAATCAAATTTTAAGAATCCCATTCACCCCCCCCTCTGGGCTTGCTAGCTGGGCAACAAGTGGTATCAAAGCCAAGTCTCTTCGACAAAGAAGATCTCACGATCTGAAGAGAAAAAGATTAAATGGCAGCTCAAGGTCACTTCGAGGGTCAGTCCGTCAACAGACCACCACTGTTCGATGGAGAATACTACAACTATTGGAAGACTAGGATAGAGTTCTTCCTTCAAGGTCTCGACTTTCAAATCTGGTCCATCATAGAAGAAGGAGATCTAGTAGTTCTCAACAACAAAGAAAATTGGACAGAAGATGATAAGAAGAAGATCTCTCTTAACTGTAAAGCTAAGAGCATACTGTGCTGTGCTCTCAGTAAGAAGTTCAATAGAATTTCAGCATGCAAATCCGCGATGGATATGTGGGAGAAGCTGAGAATCACCTATGAGGGAACATACAAGGTTAAAGAAACAAGGATAGACATCTTGGTAGCTCAGTATGAGCGAATTCAAATGCAGCAAGGAGAATTAATTACACAGATGTATAGCAGATTCACAGATATTATGAATGGTCTGGCTGGGCTTGGAAAGAATTATGATATGGGAGATATGGTAAGAAAAATATTGAGATCCCTACCAGCCTTGTGGACTCCAAAGGTGATAGCCATAGAAGAAGCAAATGATTTAAGGAGGATGTCACTAGAAAAGCTTATAGGGTCACTAATGGCCCATGAAATAAATATGGAACAACTTGGAGAATCCTCCAGCAGAAAGAAGCACAGCAGTGCTCTCAAGGCAGCTGAAGATACATCTGGTGAAGAATTAGATGATGATAAGAGCATAGGAGCAGTGAAGATGAGGAAGCGTTCCTATCCAGAAGACTGCAGCGCATACTTGCCAAGAAAAAGTATCAATCAGGAAGAAGATACTTTAAGAAAGGAAAAGAGTTCAAGAAACCTGAAGCCAAAGATGTTAAGAGGTCAGAACCCACATGCTACGAGTGTAAAAAGCCTGGACACATCAAGGCAGAATGTCCAAAGTTGAAAAAGGTGGAGTTCAAAAAGAAAGACAACACAAAGAAGTTCAAAAGGTTTAAGAAGAAAGCCATGGTAGCAACATGGGACAACGGCACCGACTCAGATAGTGAGTCAAGCTCAACTGAAGAAGAAGAAAATGCCAACCTGGCATTCATGGCCAACATCGAGGATAAGGTAACCTCTGACTCATCATTCAATTCCTGCAACGAATCTGATACTGATAGTTTAGAGGATGCGTTTAATGAGCTGTATAGTAAATATAAAGATGTTTGCAAACTACTAAGAAAAATCATGCTTGTTTAGAAAACACTAATTCAGATCTAAGATCCAAAAATGAGCAATTAGAAAAACAAGTTTCTAAATTAAAAGAAGAAATGAATTATTGTGTGAAGATTTAAAAGATAAAAATGATCAAATAGCTAATCTGGAAAACCAAGAAACTGTAAGAAAACTAAATCAAGAAATTAATACATTAACAAAAGAAAATGAACAGTTATCCAATATGTTAGAAAAATTTACAAATGGAAAAACAACATTAATACTAAAAGGAGCTAGAAGGTCAGGGAAAAAAAAGCTTAGGATACACCCCTCCTGATAATGAGGAAAAATACTGCATCCTAAAAAATATCCAACACCTAAGTTTGTAGCCGAACAAGACACTGCATACAAGTCTAACTTTAAATATATTCAAAATGAAAAAATAAGTAAAACATCTTGTTGTAGCCACTGTAACAAATTAGGTCATATTAAAATAACATGTCCAACTAAACACATAAAATGAATAATTAGAAAGAAAAATGAGGAAACTAACCAGCAAGGACCCAAAAGAACTTGGGTACCTAAAGTTTAGTGTTTTCATTGCAGGGAAGCCTTCAAGCATCTAAGTGGTACCTGGACAGCGGGTGCTCAAGGCACATGTTAGGGAATAGAAAGCTGTTCTCCCACCTTGAAGCTGAAGAAGGCACAGTGACGTATGGCGACAATGGAAAAGGGACAGTAATAGGTTGCGGATCAGTTGGCAGTCAAGGAAAAATCCTTATTGAGATGTACTATGTGTAAAAGGACTTAAACACAACCTGATAAGCATCAGCCAGCTATGCGACAATGGCCATCAGATCCAACTTCAAGAGTCTAGATGCAGTATCATGAAAGATGGTGAAACTGTATTCGAAGCTTGTAGAGAGAAGAATCTCTATGTACTTCATTTGGAAGAGTTGAAAGATTAGGATGTGTGTCTTGCAGCAAGCAAAAATCATTCATTTGAGCTTTGGCACAGAAGATTGGGCCATTGCAGTTTAGATGGAATCAGAAAGCTAATCAAGAAAAATCTAGTAGAAGGTCTACCCAAAGTAAGCACAAGAATGGAAGGCATCTGTGAACCGTATACAAAAGGAAAGTACACTAAATCATCCTTCAAGTTAAAGACAGTGGTAACAATCTCAAAACCCTTGGAATTACTACATATGGACCTATTTGGGCCGATGAGAACCACAAGTCTTGGAGGAAAGAATTTTGGTTTTGTGATTGTAGATGACTATTCCAGATTCTCATGGGTATCTTTTCTGGAGCACAAAGATGACACCTTTGATAGTTTCGTTAAGTTCAGTAAGAAAGTCCAGAAGGATAAGAAATTCAGTATTGTTAGTATTCGATCGGATCATGGAGGAGAGTTTCAGAATGAAAGATTTGCTGAATTCTGTGATGATCAAGGAATAGAGCACAATTTCTCAGCACCAAGGACACCACAGCAAAATGGAGTTGCTGAGAGAAAGAACAGAACTTTATTGGACATGGCCAGAACTATGCTATCAGAATACAACCTACCAAGGTACGTCTAGGCCGAAGCCATCAACACAGCTTGCTACATAATCAACAGAGTAATGATCAAACCAATCTTGAAGAAGACAACATACGAGTTATTCAAGCAGAAGAAACCAAAGATCAGTCACTTCAGAACCTTCGGATGTCCTTGCTTCATTCACAATAACGACAAAAGAGATATTGGTAAGCTAGACTCCAAATCCGATGAAGGTATATTTATGGGGTATATTTCTAAACCTAAAGGCTACAAAGTATTTAATAAATAAACTTTATTAATTGAGCAAACTGTGCATATTATTTTTGATGAAACTAACCCTTCCTTGAGAAAGGAAGTAGATAGTGATAATGATGATGCAGATAATTTGTCCAAGAAATTAAAAGATACATCTATCAATGATAAAAAAGATCCACCATTGGAAGAATTGCAACAAAGAGAGATATCTCATGATGATCTTCCAAAGGAATAGAGATACAAAAAGGATCACCCGTTGGATAACATCATTGGAGATCCATCGGTTGGGGTAAGAACCAGAGGTAATGTAATTCCTTGTGATTATTTAGCTTTTGTATCTAAAATAGAGCCTAAGACAGTCAATGAAGCACTGACTGATGAATCTTGGATATTAGCCATGCAAGATGAACTTAATCAGTTCAAGAGAAACCAAGTGTGGTCCCTTGTTCCGAGACCATCAGATCATCCTGTGATTGGCACCAAATGGGTGTTCAGGAACAAATTGAATGAAGCTGGTGTGATTACAAGAAACAAGGCCAGACTGGTAGCTCCAGGCTATTCCCAAGAGGAAGGCATAGATTTTGATGAAACCTATGCACCAGTAGCTAGACTTGAGGTAATTAGGATTTTGCTTGCTTACGCATCAGCATTAGATTTAAAGCTTTTTCAAATGATGTAAAATCTGCATTTTTAAATAGTTTTATAAAGGAGGAAGTCTATGTAGAACAACCTCCTATTTTTGATGATATCGATTTTCCAAATCATGTTTTTAAGCTGCATAAAGCTTTGTATGGTTTAAAGCAAGCACCTAGAGCTTGGTATGAAAGGCTCAGTGCATTCTTATTAAACCATGGTTTCTCCAGAGGAAAAGTAGATAGCACATTATTTATTAAGATAAAAGTCAAAAATATATTACTTGTTCAAATTTATGTAGATGATATAATATTTGGTTCTACTAATGAATCTCTTTGCAAGTATTTTGAAAAGCTCATGCATGGAGAATTTGAAATGAGCATGATGGGGGGACTCAACTATTTCCTCGGATTGCAAATCAAGTAAGGAAAAGAAGGCTCATACATTTGTCAAGCCAAGTACACCAAAGAACTACTAACGAAGTTTGGTTTTGAAAACGCCAAGCCACTGTCAACACCAATGAGCACATCTACAAGGCTAGACAGTGACAAGGATGGTAAGAAAGTAGACCAAAAGCTCTACAGAGGTATGATAGGTTCTTTACTCTATTTAACTGCCAGTAGACCTGATATATTATTTAGTGTATACATGTGTGCTAAGTATCAGGCAGATCCTAAGGAGTCTCATTTAATTAGTGTCAAAATGATTTTTAGATATTTAGCTAGAACTCATGATCTAGGATTGTGGTATCCAAAATCATGTGAAATAAATTTAGTAGGATATTCTGATGCTGACTACGCTGGATGCAAAATAGATAGAAAAAGCACCAGTGGATGTTGTCAATTTCTTGTAGGATGTCTAATTTCATGGTCCTCAAAGAAGCAAAATTCAGTAGCACTGTCAATAGCTGAAGCTGAGTACGTGGTTGCTGGAAGCTGTTGTACACAACTCCTATGGATTAAGCAGCAACTTGAGGATTATGGACTGCACATCAAGACAATTCTCCTGCTGTGCAACAACACCAGTGCAATAAATCTCACCAAAAATCCAGTTCAGCACTCAAGGACAAAAGCATATAGAGGTTAGATATCATTTCATTCGAGATCATGTAGCTAATGGAAATATAAATATTTCTTTTATAGATACTCAAAATCAGTTGGCAGATATCTTCACAAAGGCCTTACCTGAAGAGATATTTACGTCTCTTAGAAGGGAATTAGGTATGTGTAATTTGTGATAGATTTATTTGTATATAACTGAAATAACAATATTTTCAGAATAACAATTATTCTCTCCCTTGAAATTAAGCAAATTCTTTATAAAAGTCGTTTGCTTCATACATATCTGTGACGGTTCACTAATTTAAAAAATATTTATTCATCTCGAACCTATCTCCGTTTGTCGTTTTCTGCATTTATGGCGCCGTCCCTTCAAAAGGCACTTTATCTTTATCTCTCAAATCCCGCAAATCTGTGTCATAACGATTCATTTCCCTCTTTCGTCTCTTTCGACTTGCTTGAGACGATAAACCCTATCGACTCCGGCATCGACTCTGCGAGATTTCAAAGCATCCATCCCTTCCTGCGAAAAATTTCTTGAGGGCTTTTGCTCCAATCCTCTTCACGATCATCCAGAACCTTCTCCTATTCAAATCCATGGCCGTTTCTGGAGTTTTCGGCACCATTGGGGGGCTATGGCGCTGCGTTCCTCATAGCAGAGCAGCAAGAAAGGTTCACCTCCGTGAAGACAAAGCTGTGCGGCAACAAGGTAGTAGATGTAGCTGATATAGAGAAGAATGGCATGCATAGCATAGTGGCAGCGATGCAAAGAATGAAGTGGTCGCAGATGGCAACCTTTTCAGAGGCAAGTTATCCGGACTTGGTGAAAGCCTTTTTTGTTTGTCTGAAGTCAGAGGCAGATGGGTCTTTGACATCCATGGTCAAAGGAACCCAGATTAGTATCACCTATGTGTTGTTGGAGTCTCTTTTTGGAGTGTCTACCACCGGTCACAGCGGGGTAAACACTATTGACATTCAAGCTAAGGGATTGGGAATAGTTGGTCCTGAGTTCAAGCTGAAGGATGGAAAGATAGATATCAACCAGTTGAACGCCTTCAACATGATCTTGCATTTCATTGTTTGTCAAATTCTGGTGCCCAGGAGTGCCACCTTCTCCACCTGCACCAAGGCGGACTCCGATATGATGTTCTGGGCCATCCAAAACCAAGGTATTAACTTGGCAGAAGTTATCATGGAACGGATGAAGATTGCTACGGCAATGATCTGGGACAGGAAAAGCAAGTTGAATGTGTCCCTTCCTTATGCCCATTTGTTAACCAAGATTTTTCAGCACCACGACATCAATTTAAATGGTGAAGTCTCAGAGAAGATGGGCCAAGCTATTCGGTCCAGGAATCTTAAGAAAAGTGGATTTTCTCTTATTGCTGGAGTTTGGACCAAAACTTCAGTAGCAGAGGGCGATGCCATTATTGCAGAGGCCCAAGAAGTCCAAGAAGTGGCAGCTCAGGCAGAAGCAGCAGCAGCGGGTCCAGCTGTTCAGCAAGAGGAATTCAGGGCAGAAATACCAGTAATCCAAGAGGAGCAAGCAGCAGCAGCAGCATCAGAGATCAGTGTTGAAAATCAGACAGCCAGTGGAAGCAGAATTGAGGACATTCCTCTAGAGCATATTGAGCCCGTTGGGCAGATTGAAGAGGTTGTCACCCCCACCTCAATGGTAGCATCAATCCTTTGAGGTGTGCTGGACTCTATCACCAGCACTCAAGGGGAGCCCGAAGTGGTTTATGATCAAGTTGCAGAGATTGTGGCACCAGGCCACCATGAAAATATTCAAATGGAAGAACCTCCCATTCAGGGGGAGCAAGAAGTGTTGGCTAAAGATGTGGCAGCAGGCCACAATGAGGATGTATTGATGGAGGATGCTCCTGCTGAGGGGAAGCATATTGCTGAGAAGGAAGCCAAAATTTAGGGGGAGCCAGTGGCTAACCCTCATGTTGATCAGTTTAGAGAAGGTGTTTTGACAAGCCCTTCAGATTCAGATGAAGAAGAGATCAATGTTGATAATGTGGAGCTCGTTGCTAGGGCAAGTGAAAAAGGAAAAGAAATAGCTTCTGAGATCCCTCTCCTCACCATGAAGCCACATCGGAGGCCGAGGAAGAAGAAAATGAAGGTCAATATGAAGCTCATCATTGACAGATTGGATGAACAAGGTAAAATTCTTTGCTCTGTGCAATCTGATATTGCCTCCATATTCATAAGCTAGAGCGCTGCCGTTAAGGAAATGGGCATGGTTAGAAATGCCGTCAGATGGGTGAGAAGTGAGCTGAGTAGCATAAAGGATTCAATAGCTACTCTCTCAGATCTGTTGAGGGCGCAATCCCCTCCTGCTCCTTCTCCTGCAGCGCCTGCCAGCAGCTCAGGGCCATCATGACCAAGGCAATCAGAAGATATTCGGCCAGCAGGGCCATCTATTGATGAAGAATCAGGGCCATCAGGGCCAAAAGTTGTAGAAGAGGCAGTCCGGCCATTAGGGCCTATTGAAGCTAAGCAATCAGGGCCACAAGGGTCAATCTTGGATGAATCTGGGCCATCAGGGCCAATGGAGTCTGAGGCTGTTCCCGTAAGAGTAGAAGACCAGGTTGTAGCCCCTGAGCCCCCTAACTCTTCTTCTCTTCCAACTCCAGCACCTCCTTCTCCACCATCATCCTCCACAGCACCTCCAGCACCTACCACCTTCAAACAACCCCTTCCTAGAAACATTTCATCTCCTACACCATTTCCTTCCCAGTCCTTCTCATCTCTTGTCTCCTCCACTCACAATCCTCCTCCTTCAGAGGTTCCTCCAGCCTCCTCATCAGCTGGAGCCTCCTCCTTCGGTCCTTCTTCATCTGGACCATCTGATATTCCTCTTTCTACATCTCACTCCTTCCTTCATCCTCCTACTCCTCCCTCTTTTATAACTATTATTCCAGAAAGTGCTCAAATTGATGCCCCCTTCCTCAGGGCCATCAAAGATGAATTTGAAGAAGCTATTCTTCGTTCAGTTTTGAAAGTTAGTACCCATATTCATAGGATAGGTTCGTCTAGCCCTGTCCCTAAGAAAAGACGACTTACTTCCACTCATTCTATTTCTTTGGAACCTTGTTTTCCACCCCTTTGGTTTTCTCTCACTGTCGAAAATAAAAACAAACCCCTCTATCGTGAATTCCTTCAGAAAACTACCTTTCCCACCATTTTGGGACTTCCTCACCCAAATCTAACCGACCATCTAAATGTCATTCTCCCTTTCACTTCTCTTTCCAAAGCTGAAAAATCTAAAATCTTTTCAATGACTGAAGCCAAATCTGAAGAGCAATGGGCTCGGGGCCACAAGACTCTGTACAATAAATTTCTGCTCGACAGGTCAGCCAGATTCCCTCCCCGGGATCACTCCTTGACTCTCTCTGAGTGGTTCCAGATTCTTCACAAGGACACCTGGGCTCCCTTTGTTCAAAAGGAGATTAAGTTGATCAGGCATTTTCAGATGTTCAACGACTACCGCTATCTAAATAATCTGCCTGAAGTTCAGCTTGGCCAATTTCGGCAAGCTATCTATAATCTTGGATCTCATGTGGCTGCCACCTCCTCCATTCAAGTGGATTTTGCCACTTTGCAATTGCCTGATGTAGTATTTCTCCCTCCTCTTCATTCTCTGATTATGGACTCCGATGTTGGCTCCATCATTTTTGAGCGCTTTGTCAGAGTCATGGGGAGAATACATGTGCAGAAGGGCAATCTCGTTGCCTTCCATAGATTTTTGTTCAGAGAATACCTTCAGAGCCATATAAATTCAGATGTTCTTGCCCTCTCTTGTCCGAATGTGAGAGGTTGTCTCCAACAGAATGGGCTAGATTTTACCCTCTATCTGCTAAGCAACTTGAAGATCTTAACGCCTCTCAAACCAGAGAAAATAAGCTTCCTATTTCAGCTGTTGAATTCCTCGACATGAACTCCATTCACCTTGTTCGAGATCCATTTACTATCTAGGTTGAGAGATACAAGGTTTATGTAGCTATGAGAATAGAACTGAAGCAGAAGCATATCTTTTATCCTGTCTCAATTGATCAGTTCCTCTCGTGCGCCAGTTTTGGGAAAACTAGTTTTTATAAAGTTTCCTTTGATAGAGATCGCTATGCTCTGTTCTTAGAAGAGCAGCGGGTTCTTCATCTCCAGCGGATGGTTCCCGTCATGGGGCCTTCCTACTCCATCGCTTGCGGTGTTTTTAGGCAGTATTTTGAATAGCAGGAACTTAAGGCTTGGGAGGTCATTTCTCACCATGCCTCTCTTCTGTCTCCTGCCTTCTACCTTCCTGTACCCTCTCAAGAGTAATACAAATACCTTCTCTTTGCTCTCTTATTTACCTTTTCTCTCTTTCTTTGTCTCATTATGATATCTTTTTGCTTAATGACAAAAAGGGGGAGAAAAATAACCATTCTGAAATACATTTCTCTTTGCTCTCTTATGTTTTGTCATCACCAAAAAGGGGGAGATTGATGATCAGTTCATCTCCATATAATTTCATGAATTATATATCTATTTTGGTGATTAACAAAACTCAAATAAAACACGATCTAACAAGTTTTCATGAAGCTTAGGCGCAAGAAATAAATTGGGTAAAATCAAGCAAAACTTGTAAGTATTCCTACCCTGTAGCATTTGAAGTACAGAGCAGGTAATTTTTCTAAGTACACATCGACATCCTATGTGTTATAACGATTTCATTAGAGTCATAACAATTTCCTCACTTCTATCGATTTCATTTTCACAAGGATTTAATAAGTATCATAACGATTTGATAAGTGAGAACAACGATTTGCTCTCACAACGTTTTGTTAAGTGAGAACAACGATTTGCTCTCACAACGATTTGTTAAGTGAGAACAACGATTTTCTCTCTCAACGATTTGATAAGTAAGAACAACGGTTTGTTAAGTGAGAACAACGATTTGCTCTCACAACAATTTGTTAGTGAGAACAACGATTTGCTCTCACAACGATTTGTTAAGTGAGAATAACGATTTGCTCTCACAACGATTTGTTAAGTGAGAACAACGATTTGGTCTCATAACGATTTACTTTCATATCGATTTAACAAGAGAACAACGATTTCTATTTCACATCGACTTGGTCGCCGTAACGATTTGATATAGCAAACAACATTTGGTCACTACATCGACTTGATAAGTGAAACAACGACTTGCTTATAACGACTTGCTTATACTCTCATAATGATTTGTCTCTACAATGATTTGGTTATGATTGTATAACGACTTGTGTTCACATCAATTTGTTTATGGATGAATAACGATTTACAACGACTTATTCACACAACAATTTCATAAGTCATACTCATAACGATTTCATAGATTACAACGACTTGATATTCAAATATATTTTCAAATATTGAGAAAGTCAAATTCTTCCCGCGTGTTTCTCTAGTATTCATGCATTAAATGTGACTGTACATTTCTGTGCACGATACATGTTCAAATATTCTCTATTATCATGCTTCTATATGAAACACTTTTTCTATAGCAGAATGTCATTTCCATTTTGGTGAAATATCTTACTACATGGATTCTAACGTTGACTGACAACAAGAGACATCATAGCTGTCTATGATTTAGCATTTATTGTGTGCAGATCTCTGACAGCACAACCCCATACAACGTTGGACAAAGTAGAAGCTAAAGAATATCTAGATGGATCTTCTCCTTGCGTGCATGGTTGATAACGCATTAAATGGCTGCAAGCACCTGTCGTACACGATGAACAATGCAGTCTAACGAGCATGCAACTCAGAGGCAACAGATACTTCAACGACTATATTTTTGAAGAAAGGATATATAGAAGACTGATGTCTCAGTGAAGAACAACTTTTTGAGTAACCAAGAACTTTCATTTCATAACAAGTGAGCATCACAAAGAATAGAGCATCAAGCTTCACTCTTCTTTAATTCCCTAGCTCTTGCTCTCCGGATCTATTGTTCTTTCCTTTAGAGAGCCCTTGTGATTAGAGATATTTTATTATTGTAGATCTTTCTCTCTCAGTCACTGCCTCAGATCAAGCGTTTGCTATAAGCTTGGTCTAGGGGCATTTCGCCTGTTTTCTCACTTTCTTGAGAAGTTCCTCTTCGTGTGTGAAGAGAAGACCTATTGGAAACAGGTGGACAGTGTTTCCTTCGTGTTGAAGGAAGACCTGTGAATCAGGGTGTTGTTTTCCTCTTCGGGTTGTGAAGAGAAGGCCAGTTGCGTCTGGATGTGTAAGTGTCCTTGAGGGGGATTGTACCCTTGGGTAATGAAATTCTGAGTTGTTGTTCAGGGACTGGACATAGGACTCTTTTGAAAAGGAGGTCCGAACCAGGATAAAATGCTTATGTTGTGTGATTGCCTGTTTGTGATTGTTATCTTTTCTTTATTACTAACACTAACAGTCAAACGTAGTGTTTTGTGTTGAACATTTTTGTTGACATGTTTAGATAATCAAATTTTAAGAATCCCATTCACCCCCCTCTGGGCTTGCTAGCTGGGCAACATTGCGCACACTGTGGCTGCCATGGACTCTTGGGCCATCCTCGGCGAGATCACCACTCGGACCTGGGACTTGAGCACCATGACAAGCCTGGGCTACATCCATCTTCTTCCACTCTCCTAGTGGATCATGTCTCAGTGCAAAAGGAAGACCGAGAACTACCTCGCCATTGCCAAGGCCACCGCCATCTGCATATGCGGCCTCATCCTCTTCCCTGCACAGGATCATCTCCTTGCAACATCCAACCTGAGCATCATCAGCTGTGCGTGGGAAGGTATGAGCATCTCTCAAGCTGTCCTTGGATATCTATATGCTGGACTCTCCTCTACAGCTATTGGCCGTCCTCTTTTTGGCTCCGTGGTTGCCCTTGAGTGCTGGATGGGCATGCACCTAAACTTCAAGGCGACGGATGATCCTTCCGTCAAGTGCATGAGCATGCTCCATCACCCGCTCACCTTCGTCGGTGCTCCACTTCACATGACTACCCAGGCATGGTGAGTGATGGCGATGATCAAAGGATTGAAAGAGTGGAGGATTTACTTGAAGACACTGACAGTGGAGCGGTTTGAGATGCGCCCGACCTTTCTCCCCAACAAGGTTCTCCGTCTCCCTCAACGCCCTGGTCTGGACTTGAGATTGATTGGCAATGAAGAGCTAGTCATATACAACCCCGACCGATGTTACCTCTAGCGTGGTGCCACACGCACGGTTGTGCCGACTCTCTCCCACTACCCGCCAATCCAAGCACGGAAGATGAACGATGAACAAGTTGAATGGGACGTGAGGAGCACCATCGTCCATTGGGAGGGGTGTGCCACAGGTCTCATTTCAGTGGAAGTGATGAAGGATGACGAAGTGAATCGCGAGTATTAACGGGCTTTGAAGAGGGTCCGACCATTAGTACCTGCAGAGTCTGAGGTTGTACCGGGTGCTTGAAAGTGGGTAGAAAATGTAAAAGGTGGTAGTCAGGGCTCGAAAAGATTGCTTGATTGATTGTAGGCATGATTAAGAGTTGTAATTGACAGTTTGAATCAATAAAATCAGAATTTTATTCACTGTGCGCATTGTTCTGTTGATGTCGCGACCAAAACAGACGTCGCCTAAAGGTCGCGATGGGTCGATAGGTCACGACAAGGTCGTGACCCACCTGACCTCCGCGATCTTAATGCGACGTCTAAAGCCGTCATGACATAAACTGACAATTAAAAAAAAAATGCAGAAGCCCCCTTCTCTTCCCTCTCATGCTCACAACCTTCTTTGGGCTTCGACGATTCTGCCTTCCATTCCGACTCCCTGCTCTCACTCTCTCTGCACTCTCTCCTTCTCTCCCTCTCTCACTATCTCGGATCCTCTCACAATCTCTCTCACTCTCTCCCCCTCGGTGGTGATGGAAAGAAGCGGTGGCGGCGGTGGTGATCGCGGGAAACGCCAAGCGAGAAGGCCACGGTGTCAAGTGGAGGAAGCCCAAGTGGAAGAGGCGCCGGAGGTCAAGATGATGGAGGAGGAAGCGCTGACCTTGGACTTGGTGGCCGCGGCAATGGCCCGGGAAGAAGCCATGAAGAAGGTAAGCTCTTTAGACTCTAATCTTTGTGTTTGATGGTTAAGAATGGATGATAAGGCCTCAAGGTGGGCCCATGTAGGGCGTGATGCCCAGGAAAATGACCACCGGACAAGGAAGGCTCCGGTCGGCCATCGTCTGAGAATGCGACGACCCGCCCCGTTGTGACATCAGAAGTCGCGACGGGGACAGAGGCCGCGACATTGTCGCGTCAGCAATGGCCGTCGCGACAAGGTCGCGGTCTCCCTGGGTGTCGCGACCAGGTCGGGATGCATTGGAGCGTCGCGACAGGGTCGCGACTCACTAGGGCGGCGCGACCTCAGCCGAGGACTCAAAAGTGCATGCTTTAGGCTGAATGATTGCTTCTTTTGTGCTTGCAGGGAGAAATGAGGGTAGAGTCTCGTGGCTATTGGTGTTGGCAGTGTACCTGGCCCTCCCAGGGTTCTAGAGGGAGCGATTAGACGATATGGGGTTCGGTGAGGTGTTGAGGATGGATCGGATAAGGGTGGATGCCCCTCTCACCTAGGCCCTACACAGCAGGTGGGATGCGGAGGCGACTGCCTTTGTGTTTCCATGGGGGCACATGATCCCCAGCCTGGAGGACGTTAGCAGAATCACGGGCCTGAGAGTGTATGGTCGCCCGGTTACGGTTCACCTACCCATGCTACAGGGAGCTAGCATAGAGATTCCTAGGTTTGACTGTAGGTCAGAGGTCCTCCCTAGTCCCTAGGGTAGATCTCCGGGAGAGCCTAGGTCTAGTACAGACAGGCAGGGAGGTAGGAGAGATAGTTGATGAACAATTGGACAGGCTGGTGAGAGGATGTCGGGAGACTCTGGCCGACGAGCCTGGGGCACAAGCAGATCTGGACCTGCGTCGCTTCCTCACGTTCTTCTTGAGCAGACTTTTGTTTTCTACGAGGGGCGACGCGGTCCACTGCCAGTTCCTACCGCTACTGGAGGATCTATGTCAGGTGGGAGAGTATGCATGGGGTGCGGCCCTTCTGGCGCACCAGTTCGATAGCTTGGGCTCCTCCGACCGGCAGACATCGATCAACGGCTTCTTCCCCTTCCTCCAGGTACTTCTTCTCTCTCTCTCTTGCCTCTTTTATTTGAATTGCTTCTTTTCTGCTGTACATGTGATCTACCTGTGCCTTTCTTCTGATAGGTCTGGACATACCTCCACCTCCCAGGCTTAGGGAGGGGTGTTCTGGAGCGACCGGACCTCGTGCCCCTAGCTCGGCGTTGGGTGTCATGTCGAGACACACACCCACTGAAGGAGCAACTGGCGTCCATCCAGCACACGATAGACGTCTACCCTTAGCTAGATGTGAGTACTCTACCCTCCTTCTAAGTTCAAGTTGATTTCTTTTAAGTGCTTGGTTACTGATCAGATGTGCTTTGATGTGTAGGTGGTGTGGCAGCCATATCTAGAGGAGGGAGATGAGGGACAGCCTTGGTTGGAGCAGACTCGCCCCTACTTTGGTAGGGCGCTGTGGGTCCACGCTCTCAACCTCATGCTACCTCTCCACTTGCATCTGGCTCAGAGGTCACTCGGCCTCCGTCATAGTGTTGTGGAGTTCCCCAGCCGAGGCAGGACCCCTAGGCCTGGACGGAGCTTCCGGGGACTCCATGACAATACTGACTGGCGTGAGCGGGCCCAGGAGCAGATTGCAGACTGGGAGCATCGAGGCCGACGGGTTCGGTCAGACACCGAGTCTGATGACGCGTACCTGCAGTCTTTCGCCCTGAAGTATGGGGCGAAGGTCTACAAGGGCGCCAGACGACAGGTTAACTTCTAAGTTCAGACCTTGTTATTTGTTATAAGATTGAATTGAGCTGACACAATTTGATGAATTACAGGTGGACGTGGCCAGGCAGATCGCCTTGCTCCAGGCCCTGCTACACTCCGCCGTACAGGACCGGGATGCAGCTCGGAGAGAGACAGAGCAACTGGTAAGTACCTACTCAGACTTCAGTAACTTACCAAATTTTAGCTTATTGAGGAATTGACAAGTGTTTTATGTGCAGCGTGCGGAGTTGGCGAAGGTGAGGACAATATAGGCCGGTGTGTCCACATCTCGGGTAGCAGCAGAGACTTCCCAGTCAGATCTAGAAGATCGACTGGCCAGCGCGTTGAGGAGGGTCAAGGAGGCAGAGACGACACTGGAGGAGAGAGTATGTGTAACATCGACCTGATCTCAATTTGATTTAGACTTGACACTGACATGCTTTTTTTTTACAGGTGATAGAGCTGAAGATCGCCACCGGTCAGGCGACCTACTGGCGTGAGCAGGCCGATGCAGTGGCAGCATCGATCGCCCAGTGGCACCTCCAGGCGGAGACGGCGACAGCGGAGGCAGACCAGCTGTGCACACAGGCGGGGGAGTTGACGAGGGAGTTGGTGATGCTGCGTGCCCAGGGATCATCGGCGGACCAAGAGGAGTTAGCACGACTACGCACTAAGAAGATCGCGCAGTAGGGCCGAATTGAGGAGCTCCGAGTTTCATGGCGATGATGAGCCAGGCAGTTTGTAGCAGAAGCAGGAGCAGTGCGAGCGGTGCGAGCGGTGCCTCTGTTAGGTAGTATTTGGCAGGTTCCTCCAGTCGTCGGAGGAACGAGTGTTGCCCAGTTGACGAGCCCAGAGGGGGGGGGGTGAATGGGTCTTTAAAAATTAATCTAGAAGATACATGTAACTAAAATATTCACACAAATGATCTTCGAAGTAGGTTAGTGACAGTTAGTTTAAATATCAAACACACAAGGAAGACAATCACACAACACAAGGTTTATTTTGGTTCGGACCTCCTTTCCTTAGGAGTCCTACGTCCAGTCCCTGAGCAACAACTCAGGATTTCACTAACTGGGGTACAGTTCCCCTAAGGACGCTACAGCACCCAGCTCAGCTAGTCTTCCTTCACACCCGAAGGGAATAGCAACACCCTGGATACCCCACCAGGTCTTCCTTCACAACTGAAGGGAACAACACCCTGGATACCACCAGGTCTTCCTTCACAACTGAAGGGAACAACACAAAGAGAATGAATGAAATTCAAGCCCCTAGATCAAGCTTTTAACAAGCAAGGATCTGAAGCAACTAGAACTGAGAGCAAAGATCTAAACAAGGCACACTCTCAGAACTACACGGGCTCTCTCAAGATTTTCACAAACTAGTGGAGAGCAGAGAGCAAAAAACTGAGTGGAATGAGGTTCTTGGCTCTGGACTTCTTCAGATGAACTTTGAATGCTTGAATACGCGATGTTTCTTCTGTTCTTTTGACTTGTATTTATATCTTCAATTTGAAATCTAGACGTTGAAGTGTCCGTTGTCTCTCTTTTGAGTAGTCGTTAGACTGAATGACACCTGGAGTCTTGGAAGCTTCCAGTCAACAGCCTTTTGATCACTTGAGCACGCAAAGAGATGAGATCTTCAGAAATATCCTTTGGCTTATATTTTGTTTAACGTTGTACCATGAAGCTAGATCAGAAGTCTGCACAAATGTCAATCTCAAATAGCAGACAGCTAAGCTGTCTTTGATGACAGTCAACGTCAGTAGTAATAGACATGAAAATAGTAATGCCAAATAGCTTAAGTCTAAAAGACGTAATCAGAGTAAGCACGATAAAGGATGATATTGTCTGCATGCATGCAGAGATACATTCAGAACTCATAAATGCAGGAGTGACAGATAGATATATGCATGACTTTGACTAGTCAATGCTTCAAGAGATAAGATAAAAATCAAGTTGATATAAACTGTAAAGTCGTTGTCTATATGACTTATGAAATCGTTATGAATACTAACAAGTCATTATAGAGAGCAAATCGTTATGAACACTTATCAAGTCGTTATGAGCTCTAAAGAAATCGTTGCGCAAAGCAAATCGTTATGAGCGCTTAAAGAAATCGTTATGGTGACTTATGAAATCGTTACAACAAGCAAATCGTTGTGAGTTCTAAAGAAATCGTTACGGTAACTTATGAAATCATTACAACAAGCAAGTCGTTGCGAGTTCTAAAGAAATCGTTACGGTAACTTATGAAATCATTACAACAAGCAAGTCGTTGCGAGTTCTAAAGAAGTCGTTATGAATACTTATAGAATCGTTACGGCGAGCAAGTCGTTACGGGCTCTAAAGAAATCGTTACGGTAACTTATAGAGTCGTTGTGACGAGCAAGTCGTTACGGGCTCTAAAGAAATCGTTACGGTAACTTATAGAGTCGTTGTGACGAGCAAGTCGTTACGAGCTCTAAAGGAATCGTTGCGATCACTTACAGAATCATTATGGCATCGACTTGTTTGAAACAACATGACTTTTCAGTCTTATAAGGAAATCGTTATGATTTTCAACAGAAATCGATATGGACTTAGAGAAATATCATGTTGAAAAGATTAAAGCTTCAGAGAAGTAATGCATACCTTTTGTTGGCTTGTTTGACCTTGGTATTTTTCCTGTACTTAAGACTTATGAAATATTCATTAGATATAATTGATAAACTCTTGTTTGGTTTTGTTAATCATAATATATATATATATATATATAATATGTAATTAATTAAAATTACATGGGGACAGACTGATCATCAATCTCCCCCTTTTTGGTGATGACAAAACTGAACAATAAGCATGGATGAAAAAATATCTGAAATCAGTCTGAAGGTATGACATGCTAATTTTCTTTTCTAAACAAATTGTATTTCAGACATGCTAATTTTCTCCCCCTTTTTGTCATTGAGCAAAAAGACAATCTTCGACAAAGAAGGAAGAGAGAAAGAGAATAGGAGTACACAAAGAAGGTCATTGCATTAACTTTGTGGAGGTACTGGTAAATAGAAGGCAGGAGACAGAAGAGAGGCAAAATGGGAAATGGTTTCCCATGCCTGTGCTTCCTGCTCTTCAAAATGAGTTTTGAAGACTCCAAAGGATACAGAGTAGGATGGTCCCATGGTGGAAGCCATCCTTTTGAGATGAAGATCTAGGTGCTGATAGAGAAGATCAGCATATGCATTCTTGTCCATGTTCATCTTGAGAAATCGACGAGTCCCAAAGCTGGCACAGGTGAGGAATTGGTCCATGGTCACAGGATAGTGATTGTGGTTATCTCTGAGAGCCTTGTGCATAGCCACATATACTTTGTATCTTTCCTCCCAGACCTTGAAGGGGTCATCAACAAGATGAATGGAGTTCATATCTAGGAAAGTAGCTGGAGAAATGGCTGGTTTGCCTTCCCTGGCCTGAGCTTCATTGATTTCAAACAGCTGCTGAGCTGACAGGGGGTAGAACTTGGACCATTCAGAAGATGTCAGCCTTTCACATTCAGACAGAATAGGGGCTAGAACTTCAGTACTTACATGCCCCTGGTGATATTCCCTAAATAGGAATCTAGGAAAAGCAACCAGGCAGCCTTTCTGTACTTTAATTCTGCCCATTACTCTGGCAAAACGCTCAAAGATGATGGATCCTACAGAGGACTCCATGACTAAAAAGTGAATTTGAGGAAGGGCAATTTCTTCAAGCACTTGGAGGGTAGCAAAATCTACCTGAACATCTGAAGTTTGAGAGATATCCAGAGTTAGAGCTGAAATAGCCTTTCTGAATTGGCTGAGCTGAACTTCTGGAAGTCTATGAACATATCTGTAGTTGTTGAATAGCATGAAATGCCTGATCATTTTGATTTCCTTTTGAATGAAGGGTGCCCAAAGTTCCCTATGATATATCCTGAACCACTCTGATAAGGTCAGGGAGTGGTCCCTTGGAGGGAATCTAGCAGATTTGGCAAGAATGAATTTCTTTAGGAGATCCTTGTGACCTTTGCCCCACTGCTCTTCAGTTTTGGAGTGGGCAAGAGAGAATATTTTGGATTTTTATGATTTTGAAAGAGAAGTGTAGGGTAGAATGGTGTTCAAATGATCTGTAAGATTTTGAAAAGGAAGGTTAATGATGGTGGCAAGAACAACTTTGGAAAGGTATTCCCTATACAGTGGGTTATGTTTGTTGTCCACTGTGAGAGAAAACCATAAAGGTGGGTATTTGGGTTCAGAGGAAAGGGAGGAAGTAGAAGTGAGTTTCCTCTTCTTGGGGGCAGGACTGGAAGGGTCTGCCCTGTGAATGTGCTCCCCAACCTTCAGCACAGACCTGAGGATCCCTTCCTCAAACTCATCCTTTATTTGTTCCATAAAGGGAGAGTTAAGTTGGGCTCTTTCAGGTATGATAGTGATGAAAGAGGGTGGAGGAGTAGGATGAAGAAAAGAGTGGGAAGTAGTAGGGAGGTCATCAACTGGTCCAAGGGAGGGACCAGAGGAGGAGGAGGATGCTCCAGCTGAGGATGCTGGAGGGGCCTCATGTATAGGAGAAGGAGAAGGAATGGAAGTAGAGGAGGCAGGAGATGAGGTGGACTGAAATGGTGTAGGAGAAGAAATTGGTCTAGATTGAGGCTTCTTGAATGTTTGAGGAGTAGGAGGTGCTGTAGGAGCTGAGGGTGGAGTTGGAGGAATAGGTGTGTGAGAGGGAGAAGAGGGAGCTGGGGGCTTGGGTGCCAAGAACTCTTCTGCCTCTATCTGCACAGACTCACTCTCCAATGGCCCTGATGGCCCCGACCCTTGCTCAGATGGCCCTGGAGGCCCTTCAACCTGATCAGCTGGCCCTGTTGGCCCTACCTCTTCTGGTGCTGTTGCTGCTTCTGGTGCTGGCCCTGATGGCCCAGACACATTTTCTCCAGGCTCCTGAGCTTCTGGAGGAGGAGGAGCTTGAACTCCAACTGCCTTGATAATATCCGAGAGCATGCCTTTCATGCTACTCATCTCCTTATTAAACCATTTCATAGCATTTCTGATTTGACCTAACTCTTTGTTGGCTGAAGCTTGGCTCAGAAATATAGAATTTACATCTGACTGGAGAGTACATAACAGCTCACCTTGCACATTCAGCATTTCAATCATTGGCTTCAAATTTATAATTATTTTCTGTTTGACCTGCCTCTCAAAAGGTGTATCAGCCAGGAGAGGAACTTCAGAGGCAACTTCTTTTCCTTTCTTCTTGCCTTCTTTTGCTGGAGGAGGTTGATCATCATCTGAGCTCGAAGAGCTTGCAATCTCTCCTTCTCTGTCATCCAAATTTGGAGAATCTCTATGCCTTTCCTCCTGACCATCAACAACTGGAGTTGTTTCTGCTGAACCTTCTTTTGATAGCTCCCCCTCAATAGAAGCATCTTCTTCATTTGATACTTGCTCCCCCTGAATGGGAGCATCCGCCATCACAGAGTCACCCTGAGCAGCTGGGTGCTCTAGCTCTACTGGAACATCTTCCATTGGTTCATCAATGTGGCCTGATGCCACAGCCTCTTCAGCAACTCTGCCACTAGTTTCTGGAGCACTAGAGGTGAAAGGAATCGAATCAATAATGTCTAAAAGAATAGATGCAACAACAGTTGAGGGTAGTGGGTCCTCAACTGGAATAATGTCCTCTGGGAGAATATCCTCAATTCTCTTCTCTGCAAAATTTAGAGCTAATTCTTCTGGAAATTCTGAATCTGCTACTGATACTCTTTCTTCTTCTACTGCAATTTCAGCCTGAACTTCTGCTATAGAGGGGCCTGATGATTCTGCTGCTCCAACTGCTGGAGCTGGAACTGACTCCACTGGCAATTCTGGAATCATATCCGCTGATCCCATCTCCTGATGAACAACTGAGGTGTCGTCGATGATGGCTTCGCCTACAGCAACTGAAGCCTTGAACCAGACACCATTTTCCACAGAGAAGCCACTCTTCTTTAGGTTCCTGGACCTGATTGCTTGGCCCATTTTCTCTACAACTTCCCCAGAAAGATCAACACCGAAGTGTTTGAAGATCTTGGTAAGTAGGTGGGCATATGGCAGGGACACATTTAACTTACTCTTGGTGTCCCAAATCTGATCTCTGGCAAATTTCATTCTTTCCATCATCACTGCGGCCATATTTATCTCCTTATTTTGAATGGCCCAGTACATCATGTCAGAGTCGGCCTTTGTGCAAGAAGAAAATGTTGCACTTCTGGGAACTAAGATTTGACAGACAATAAAATGAAGGAGGTGGTTGAAAGCAGATAGTTGATTTATATCAAGCTTGCCGTCCCTTAGCTTGAAGCCCGGCCCTACAATTCCCAAACCTTTCACTTGGGCGTCCACAGTGTGAACCCCACTAAACCCGGAAGTCTTCACATTAAACAACATCTTCAGCAACTCATGGTATATTCTAATCAGGGTTCCCTTTACTGAAGAAACTAGGGACCCATCTTCCTCTGTTCTCATACACACGAAGAAAGCTTTTACCAGGTCCGGATAACTGACCTCCGAAAAGGTGGTAACTCCCATCCACTGCATCTGATTGATCAAGTCTGCCACGCTGCTCATTCCATTTTCCCTCAGATTAGCAACAACGACTTCTTTATTACCACAGAGCTTCGTCTTCATAAAGGTAAACCTCTCCTACTGCTCAGGAGTGAGAAACTCGGCGCTGTAGCCACCCAAACTACCGGTGATGACTGGTGCGGCCATGGATTCAGGTGGGAAAGTCTCTGGAGGGTTGAACCGGAAGGAGAAGAGAAGGAATCCTCAAGAAATTTTGCGGGAAGGAGGAGGAAAGGTTCAAATTTGCAGAGGGTTGAGATATGAGTTGTTAGGGCATCGGCTCATGCGACAGGATGAATAGGGGAAAAGGTAGACGATGAAATACGAATCGTTCTGTTGTTGATTTTATGAATAAATTAATGCGTTGTGGAAAGTGAGGCGCCAAAAGGCGGCAGAAGAAGACAAAAGAGTTTGACTATTCAAACTGACTTCAATGAGAGAGAGGTTACAAAGGATAAATTGAATTTCTTTTGCTTAAAGCCATGGAGGGAAAAATTGTTTAATTCTGAAATTTAATGTGCCAGTTGTAAATAAAAACTTTTTCACAAATTGCACATGCCTAATTCCCTTCTAAGAGATGTGAATCTCTCCTCGGGTAAGGCTTTTGTGAAAATGTCTGCTAACTGACCATTTGTATCAATAAAAGATATTTCAATATTACCATTTGCTACATGATCACGAATAAAATGATATCTAACCTCAATATGCTTGGTCCTTGAATGTTGAACTGGATTTTGGTGAGATTTATGGCACTGGTGTTGTCGCACAACAGTGGGATGGATTTGATGTTTAATCTGAAATCTTCAAGTTGTTGCTTTATCCATAAGAGTTGTGTACAACAATTTCCAGCAGCTACGTACTCAGCTTCAGCAGTAGATAGTGCTACTGAATTTTGTTTCTTTGAAGACCAAGATATTAAACATCCTGCAAGAAATTGACAACAACCACTGGTGCTTTTTCTATCTAATTTGCATCCAGCATAGTCAGCATCAGAGTAACCTACTAGTTAATTTCACAATGTTTTGGATACCATAGACCTAAGTCATGAGATCTTGCTAAATATCTAAATATTCTTTTCACAGAAATTAAATGTGATTCTTTAGGATCTGCTTGATACCTAGCACACATGCATACACTAAATAAAATATCAGGTCTACTAGCTGTTAAATAAAGGAGTGAACCTATCATACCTCTGTAGATCTTTTGATCTACTTTCTTACCATCTTTGTCACTGTCCATTCTTGTTGATGTACTCATTGGTGTTGACAGTGGCTTGGTATTTTCGAATCCAAATTTCTTTAAGAGTTCTTTTGTGTACTTTGCTTGACAGATGTGAGTTCCTTCCTTTCCTTGTTTGATTTGTAGTCCAAGGAAGTAATTAAGTTCTCCCATCATGCTCATTTCAAATTCTCCCTGCATCAACTTTTCAAAATACTGCAAAGGGATTCATCAGTAGACCCGAAGATAATATCATCTACATAAATTTGGACTAGTAGAATGTGTTTGACCTTTGACTTTATGAAAAGAGTACTATCTACTTGACCTCTACTGAAACCATGGTTTAAAAGAAAAGAACTAAGCCTTTCATACCAGGCTCTAGGTGCTTGCTTTAAACCATATAATGCCTTGTGAAGTTTGAAAACATGATTAGGAAATTCTGTGTCATCAAAACCCGGGGGTTGTTCCACATAAACTTCCTCTTTTATAAAACCATTTAAAAAAGCGGATTTAACATCCATTTGAAATAATGTTAAATTCAAAGCAGATGCATATGCAAGTAATATTCTAATGGCCTCAAGTCTAGCTACAGGTGCATAGGTTTCATCGAAATCTATGCCTTCCTCTTGAGAATAGCCTTGAGCTACCAATCTGGCCTTGTTTCTTAAGATTGCACCAGTTTCATCCAGTTTATTTCTGAACACCCATTTGGTGCCAATGACTGGATGGTCTGATGGTCTAGGAACAAGTGACCATACTTGGTTTCTCTTGAATTGATTTAATTCATCTTGCATGGCTACTATCCAAGATTCATCAGAAAGAGCTTCATTGACTGTCCTAGGCTCTATTTGAGAAACAAAAGCTAGGTAATCACAAGGAATAACATTACCTCTTGTTCTTACCCCTATGGATGGATCACCAATAATATTCTCAAGTGGGTGATCTTTCTTGTATCTCCACTCCTTTGGAAGATTTTCATGAGTAAGTTCTTCTTGTTTAAGGTCTTCCAGAGGTGGATCATCCTTGTCCTCAATTGATGAATCTTTTAGTTTCTTGGACAGTTCATCTGTTTCCTCATTATCACTATCTACTTCCTTTCTCAAGGAAGGGTTAGTTTCATCAAAAATAATATGTACAGACTGTTCAATCAATAAAGTACGTTTGTTAAATACTCTATAGCCTTTGGGTTTAGAGGTGTACCCCATAAAATGCCTTCATCTGATTTGGCATCCAACTTACCAATGTCCCTTTTTCCATTGTTGTGAATGAAGCAAGGACATCCAAAAGTCCTGAAGTGGCTGATCTTTGGCTTCTTCCCTTTGAACAGTTCATATGCAGTCTTCTTCAGGATTGGCCTGATCATTACTCGGTTGATAATGTAGCTTGCTGTGTTGACTGCTTCAGCCCAGAAGTATCTTGGCAGATCATATTCTGAGAGCATAGTTCTTGCCATATCTAATAGGGTTCTATTCTTTCTTTCAGCGATACCATTTTGCTGTGGTGTTCTTGGTGCTGAGAAATTATGCTCAATTCCCTGATCATCACAGAATCTAGCAAACTTTTCATTCTGAAATTCACCACCATGATCTGATCTGATAGACACAATGCTGAACTTCTGATCTTTCTGAACTTTCTTACTGAAGCTGACGAAATTTTCAAAAGTGTCATCTTTATGCTCTAGGAATGATACCCATGTGAATCTTGAGTAGTCATCAACTATGACAAATCCAAAATTCTTTCCTCCAAGACTGGTAGTCCTCATTGGCCCAAATAGATCCATATGAAGGAGCTCTAAGGGTTTTGAGGTGGTCACCACCGTCTTTGACTTGAAGGAGCCTTTGGTGTGCTTTCCCTTAGCACAAGGTTTACATACACCATCTAATTTTGTACTAACCTTAGATAGACCTTCCACAAGATTCTTCTTCAGAAAATTTCTCATGCCATCTATGCTGCAATGTCCTAGTCGTCTGTGCCATAATTCAGTAGATTTATCTTTATTTGCTGCCAGACAAACATTCTGAACCTTGAGTTCTTCAAGATAGAGCACATACAAATTCTTTTCTCTATTTTCTTCAAAGATGACTGCTCCATCCTTCAGTATGCTGCACTTTGACTCTTGAAACTTGATCTGATGGCCTCTGTCACACAGCTGGCTGATGCTAATGAGATTGTGCTTCAATCCCTTGACTAATAACACATCTTCTATGATTGTTTTTCCTTTGTTATTCACAGAGCCACTGCCTATCACTGTTCCTTTCCCATTATCTCCATAAGTGACTGTTCCTTCTTCAGCTTGGAGATGAGAGAATAACTTCTAGTTTCCTGACATGTGCCTTGAGCACCCGCTATCCAAATACCATTTGATGCTCGAGAGATGTCCTGAAATAAAAACATCAAGTTTTAGGTACCCAAATTCTTTTGGGTCCTGATGGGTTAGTATCATTTATTTTGCCTTTTATTATCCATTTCTTATGTCTTGTTGGGCATGTCGTTATGATATGTCCTAACTTGTTGCAGTGACTACAGCAGGATAATTTGGTTACTTTTTCTATATATCTGAAATCAGCTTTGTATGTTGTATCTTGTTCAGGTAAAATTTTGGTGTTGGATATGTTTTAGGATAAATTATGGTTTCTTCATTATCTGGGGTGTATATCCTAATCCATTTTTCTTCTTACCTGATCTTCTAGCACCTTTTAATATCAAGGAGTTTTTACCATTAGTGAATTTTTCTAATGTGCTAGATAACTGTATATTTTCTTCTGTTAGTGTTTTGATTTCAGTTTTCAGATCATCTGAACTTACTTATTTCTCTAATTTAGTTATTTGTTCATTCTTAGCTTTTAGGTCTTCACATAACAGTTCATTTCTTCTTTTAAGTTCAGTTATTTGACTTTCTAATTGTTCATTTTCTGATTTTAGATCTGAGTTTGTATTTTCTATACAGACTATGTTTTTCTTGCTTACTTTTAATAATTTGGTTACTTCTTTATATTTTTCATATAGTTCGTTGAAAGCCTCTTCTAAACTATCGGAATCTGAATCATTACATGAATCAAAAGAGGAGTCAGAAGTTACCTTATCTTCAGTATTTGCCATGAAGGCCAAGTTGGCTTTTTCTTCATCACTGCAGGAGCTTGACTCACTGTCTGAGTCGCTACTGTTTTCCCATGCTGCTACCATCGCTTTCTTTTTGTACTTTCTGAACTTCTTGGAGCTGTCTTTCTTCCTGAACTCCAGCTTCTTAAATTTTGGACACTCAGCTTTAATGTGTCCTGGCTTCTTACATTCATAACAGATGGGTTCTCCTTTCTTCATTTCTTTTGCATCTGGCTTCTTGAAGTCCTTGTTCCTTTTGAAGTGCCTTCCACCAGATTGAAATTTCTTCTTTTTAGCCAAAATTCGCTGCAATTTTCTAGACAGCATTGCTTCCTCATTCTCCCTGTCTGCATCACTTTCACTTTCAGCTGAACTTGCATCTGGTGAATCTTCTTCAGCTTTTAAGGCGTTGGAGTGCTTCTTTCTGCTAGAGGACTCTCCTAGCCTTTCCATGTTGATCTCATGGGCCATGAGGGACCCAATGAGCTTTTCTACAGACATTCTCTTCAGGTCATTTGCTTCTTCTATTGCTGTGACCTTTGGGGTCCATGAGGACGGTAAGGATCTAAGTATTTTCCTTACCATGTCTCCAATCTCATAGGTTTTCCCCAGACTGGCTAGTCCATTTGTGATGTCAGTGAACCGACTAAACATTTGAGTTATGGATTCACCTGACTGCATATGAAATCTCTCATACTGAGTGACATGAATGTCGATTCTTGTTTCCTTTACCTTGTCTGTGCCTTCATATGTGATCCTGAGCTTTTCCCACATTTCCATTGAGGATTTTGCAGGCTGAAACTCTGTTGAATTCCTTCTTACTTAGAGCACAGCATAGGATGCTCTTTGCTTTGCAATTCAGGAAGATCTTCTTTCTGTCATCATCTGTCCATTGTGCTTTCTCATTTGTGACTACCAGATCACCTTCTTCCACTATGGACCAAATTTGATAGTCGTGGCCTTGTAGAAAGTATTCCATTCTGGTCTTCCAGTAAGGATAATCTTCACCATCGAAGAGAGGAGGTCGGTTGACAGACTGACCTTCAAAGTTACCTTGGGCTGCCATGGATCTTTACTCTTCAGATCGTTAGATCCTTTTTCTTTGTCGAAGAGACTTGCTCTGATACCACTTGTTGCCCAGTTGACGAGCCCAGAGGGGGGGGGGTGAATGGGTCTTTAAAAATTAATCTAGAAGATACCTGTAACTAAAATATTCAAACAAACGATCTTCGAAGTAGGTTAGTGACAGTTAGTTTAAATATCAAACACACAAGGAAGACAATCACACAACACAAGGTTTATCCTGGTTCGGACCTCCTTTCCTTAGGAGTCCTACGTCCAGTCCCTGAGCAACAACTCAGGATTTCACTAACTGGGGTACAGTCCCCCTAAGGACGCTACAGCACCCAGCTCAGCTGGTCTTCCTTCACACCCGAAGGGAATAGCAACACCCTGGATACCCCACCAGGTCTTCCTTCACAACTGAAGGGAACAACACCCTGGATACCACCAGGTCTTCCTTCAGAAGGGAACAACACAAAGAGAATGAATGAAATTCAAGCCCCTAGATCAAGCTTTTGACAAGCAAGGATCTGAAGCAACTAGAACTGAGAGCAAAGATCTAAACAAGGCACACTCTCAAAACTACACGGGCTCTCTCAAGATTTTCACAAACTAGTGGAGAGCAGAGAGCAAAAAACTGAGTGGAATGAGGTTCTTGGCTCTGGACTTCTTCAGAAGAACTTTGAATGCTTGAATACGCGATGTTTCTTCTGTTCTTCTGACTTGTATTTATATCTTCAATTTGAAATCTAGACGTTGAAGTGTCCGTTGTCTCTCTTTTGAGTAGTCGTTAGACTGAATGACACCTGGAGTCTTGGAAGCTTCCAGTCAACAGCCTTTTGATCACTTGAGCACGCAAAGAGATGAGATCTTCAGAAATATCCTTTGGCTTATATTTTGTTTAACGTTGTACCATGAAGCTAGATCAGAAGTCTGCACAAATGTCAATCTCAAATAGTAGACAGCTAAGCTGTCTTTGATGACAGTCAACGTCAGTAGAAATAGACATGAAAATAGTAATGCCAAATAGCTTAAGTCTAAAAGACGTAATCAGAGTAAGCACGATAAAGGATGATATTGTCTGCATGCATGTAGAGATACGTTCAGAACTCATAAATGCAGGAGTGACAGATAGATATATGCGTGACTTTGACTAGTCAATGCTTCAAGAGATAAGATAAAAATCAAGTTGATATAAACTGTAAAGTCGTTGTCTATATGACTTATGAAATCGTTATGAATACTAACAAGTCATTATAGAGAGCAAATCGTTATGAACACTTATCAAGTCGTTATGAGCTCTAAAGAAATCGTTGCACAAAGCAAATCGTTGTGAGCGCTTAAAGAAATCGTTATGGTGACTTATGAAATCGTTACAACAAGCAAGTCGTTGTGAGTTCTAAAGAAATCGTTACGGTAACTTATGAAATCATTACAACAAGCAAGTCGTTGCCAGTTCTAAAGAAATCGTTACGGTAACTTATGAAATCGTTACAACAAGCAAGTCGTTGCGAGTTCTAAAGAAGTCGTTATGAATACTTATAGAATCGTTACGGCGAGCAAGTCGTTACGGGCTCTAAAGAAATCGTTACGGTAACTTATAGAGTCGTTGTGACGAGCAAGTCGTTACGGGCTCTAAAGAAATCGTTACGGTAACTTATAGAGTCGTTGTGACGAGCAAGTCGTTACGAGCTCTAAAGGAATCGTTGCGATCACTTACAGAATCGTTATGGCATCGACTTATTTGAAACAACATGACTTTTCAGTCTTATAAGGAAATCGTTATGATTTTCAACAGAAATCGATATGGACTTAGAGAAATATCATGTTGAAAAGATTAAAGCTTCAGAGAAGTAATGCATACCTTTTGTTGGCTTGTTTGACCTTGGTATTTTTCCTGTACTTAAGACTTATGAAATATTCATTAGATATAATTGATAAACTCTTGTTTGGTTTTGTTAATCATCAATATATATATATATATATATATATATATATGTAATTAATTAAAATTACATGGGGACAGACTGATCATCAACGAGGAGGAGGAGAGGAGCCGGGCAGGAGAGACGAGTGCCCGGAGCGGTAGGGGTGCTGGCGAGATGCCACCCCACTTGAGAGGTAGGAGGGATCTGGGGAGAGTGGTAGTGGACAGTGAGGAGCTTGTGAGCCACCTCCCCCTTATCTTTGTACATGATGCTTTTCATTAGTGGATCCTTTACTTTTATGCCAATGTTTGTGATTGTTGGAATGAATTGTGATTGACGTGAGTGTGATATGAGGCCCGAGAGAAAGAGAGAGGAAATTGAGTACATCACTGCGCTGTTCAAAAGTTTATGCCCCTGTACACTTAGCAAAACAAGTTAGATCTGCTCTTTGGCTCTGCCCCTTGTATTAAGTAAGGAATGACTTTAACTTCATAATAGTCAAGGAGCTTGCCTTATTAAATAGGCAGAAAGTAAAAAAAAAAAAGAAATAATGCATGCTGACAGAAAATATATGTACATAAATTTTTTTTTTTTGAGTTTTGGGATTTTCCATTTTTTTGGAATTTTGAGATTTTCTGATTTTTTTTTTGGGATTTTCAATTTTTTTTGGATTTTTGTTTTGATTTTTTTTGAGATTTTCTGATTTTTTGGATTTTTTGGGAATTTCTGATTTTTTTTGGATTTTTTGAGATTTTTTTTTTTTTTTTGACATATTTATTTATTTTTTATTTTTTGAGATTTTCTTTATTTTTTGGATTTTTGGGAAGCAATACCTGGCCTGTCGACAGGTAGCTGCCAGACCCAAGTTTCTACTTCTGGGAAGCAGTACCTGTCGACAGGTATTCCCTAGCTATCGACAGGCCTTGCCTGATTTCGATCTCAGAACGGATCGTTAAGTGACCGCGTCGATTTCGATCTCAGAACGATTCGTTAAGTAATCGCATCATTTCGATCTCAAAACGATTCGCTAAGTAATCGCATCGTTTTCGATCTCATAACGATTTGGTTACTCACAACGATTTCGTAAGTGAGCATAACGATTTGCTCTCATAACGATTCGACAAGTGAGTATAACAATTTCAATCTCACAACGATTTCGTAAGTGAGCATAACGATTTGCTCTCATAATGATTTGACAAGTGAGTATAACGATTTCAATCTCACAACGATTTGTCTCACATCGATTTTGTTTCACAACGATTTGTTAAGTGAGAACAACAATTTGCTCTCACAACGATTTCGTCCCACAACGATTTCCTCACAACATCGACTCGATAAGTGAAACAACGATTTGCTCACATCAATTTGATTATAACGATTTGATCACAACGACTCGCTTATAATGATTTGGTTATAACGATTTGCTCATAACTATTTGCTTATAGTGTTATAACGATTTGGTTTTAATGATTTGTAAATAATGATTTGTTATCCAGAACGATTTGGTTATGGATGCATAACAATTTGTGCGTACAACGATTTGTTTACGAATGAGAAACGATTCACATGAACAATGACTCATTCACACAACGATTCTATAAGTCATGTTCATATCGATTTCATGAGCTACAACGACTTGATATTCAAATATCTTGACTAGTCAAAGTCATCCCGCGTATTTCTCTTTTATCCATGCATTAAATATAATCGTACATTTCTCTACACGATGCATGTCCAGATATCTTCTATTCTTATGCTTCTGCATGTAATATCTTTTTGGAAAGACAGAATGGAATTTCTATTTTGATGTATTCTCACTCTAACGTTGACTGACAACAAGAGACAACTTAGCTGTCTACGTTTTAGCATTTAATGTGTGCAGGTCTCTGACAACACGACTCTATACAACGTTGGATGAAGTAGAAGCTGGAGGATATCAAGAAGGATTTTCTTCTTACGTGCATGGAACACAAAGAACCGTTGACTGCAAAGGAAAGCCATGCAGTCTAACGTTGTCTGAACATAGAGACAATGGATACTTCAGTGGCTACATTTTTCAAAGAAGAAATAAATAGAAGACTGGTGCCTACGTGAATATAGATCTTGAGAATTCAAAATCGGCAAGCACCATAGAAAGAGCTCAAGCCTTACTCTATAGCTATCATAGCTCTTGCTCTCTGTGTGTAGTGTAAAAACCTTGAGAGAGCCTTCAAGTACTGAGAGTAGTCTGAGTTGTAGATCTTTTTTCCCTCTCAGTATTCGCTTCGGATCAAGCATTGTGCTATTAGCTTGGTCCAGGGGCGTATCATCTCTTGTACACTCTGTTGCGTTTATTCCCTTTGTGTGAAGGAAGACCTGGGGGTTCCAGGGTGTTTATTCCCCTTTGTGTTGAAGGAAGACCTGGTGGGATCCATGGTGTTGTTTTCCTCTTTGGATTGTGAAGAGAAGACCAGCTGCTGCTGGGTGTGTAAGTGTTCTTGATGGTGACTGTACCCTTGGGTAGTAGAATCCTGAGTTGTTGCTCAGGGACTGGATGTAGGACTCCTGTGGAGAGGAGGTCCGAACCAGGATGAAATCTTATGTAGTGTGATTGCTTGCTTTGTGTCTGTTGTTTACTTTTCACTAACGCTAACAATCATCGAAGTGCTTGTTATGTGAACATTTTTGTGGACAGATTTTAAATAACCAATTTTAAAGAATCCCATTCACCCCCTCCCCCCTCTTGGTTTGCTAGCTGGGCAACAAGTCGTATCAGAGCTAGTCTCTTTCACAAAGAAGAAGATCCAACGATCTGAAGAGAAAAGATCAAATGGTAGCCCAAGGTCACTTCGAAGGTCAGTCAGTAAACAGGCCACCGCTGTTCGATGGTGAAGACTACACATATTGGAAAACAAGGATGGAATTCTTTCTACAAGGTCTTGACTATCAAATCTGGTCGATAGTTGAAGAAGGAGATCTTCTGGTCACGAATGAAAAGGATAAATGGACAGAAGATGACAAGAAGAAGATTTCTCTGAACTGCAAGGCCAAGAGTATCCTATGTTGTGCTCTTAGCAAGAAAGAGTTCAACTGCATATCAGCCTGCAAATCCGCTATGGAAATGTGGGAAAAGTTAAGGATCACTTATGAAGGTACTGAAAAGGTAAAAGAAACCAGAATAAATATTCTGGTAACTCAATATGAAAGATTTCAGATGCAACCTGGTGAAACAATTACACAGATGTACAGTAGGTTCACCGACATCACTAATGGATTGGCTGGTCTTGGTAAGACCTATCAGATGGGAGACATGGTTAGGAAAATTCTCATATCCTTACCTGCCTCGTGGACTCCAAAAGTAACAGCAATAGAAGAGGCTAACGACTTGAAGATAATGTCATTAGAGAAACTCATTGGGTCCCTTGTGGCCCATGAGATTAACATGGAAAGGTTGGGAGAATCATCTAGCAGAAAGAAGCATTCCAACGCACTCAAGGCAGAAGAAGACACATCAAAAGAAGACTCATATAGCCAAGAAAGCATGAACAACAGTGAAGATGAAGAACCAATGCTATCCAGAAGGTTACAACGCATCTTGGCTAAGAAAAAGAAGTATCAGTCCGGAAGAAGATACTTCAAGAAGGGAAAAGACTTCAAATGGTCAGAAGTCAAAGATGCAAAGAAGACGGAACCGATTTACTATGAATGCAAGAAGCCCAGACATATCAAGGTAGAATGTCCAAAGCTCAAGAAAATTGAGTTCAGAAAGAAAGACAACACCAAAAGACCCAGAAGATTTAAGAAGAAAGCCATGGCAGCACATGAGACAACAGTAGTGACTCGGACAGCGAGTCAAGCTCAAGCAATGAAGAAGAAGAAGCCAACCTGGCATTCATGGCCAACGTCGAAGACAAGGGAAACCTTCGAGCATCCAAATGGTACTTGGATAGCGGATGCTCAAGGCACATGTCAGGGAATAGCAAGTTATTCTCACATCTTGAAGCTGAAGAAGGAACAGTCACGTATGGAGACAATGGAAAATGGACTGTGATAGGCAGTGGATTAGTAGGCAGTAAAGACAAAACCGTTATCGAAGATGTGCTATGCGTCGAAGAACTAAAGCACAACCTTATTAGTATCAGCCAGCTGTGCGATAAAGGGCATCAGATCAAATTTCAAGAGTCAAAGTGCAGTATTATAAAGGATGGTGCAGTCATTTTTGAAACTAACAGAGAAAAGAACCTGTATGTGCTTTATTTGGAAGAACTAAAGGATCAGGACATATGTCTGGCAGCAAATAAAGAGCAGTCAACAGATCTTTGGCACCGAAGACTGGGCCACTGCAGCTTGGATGGCATGAGAAAGTTGATCAAGAGAAGCTTGGTGGAAGGCCTACCCAAAGTAAGTACAAAAATGATTGGTGTCTGTGGACCATATGCAAAAGGTAAGCACACCAAGTCATCTTTCAAGTCAAAGACTGTGGTAACAACCTCTAAACCCTTAGAACTTCTACATATGGATTTATTTGGGCCAATAAGGACCACAAGTCTCGGGGGGAAAGAACTTTGGATTTGTTATAGTAGATGACTACTCCAGGTTTACATGGGTTTCTTTCCTAGAACACAAGGATGATACTTTTGAGAGTTTTGTTAGTTTCAGCAAGAAAGTTCAAAAGGATAAGAAGTATAGCATCATTAGTATCCGATCAGATCACGGAGGAGAATTTCAGAATGAGAGCTTTGCAAAATTCTGTGATAGCCAAGGAATAGAACACAACTTCTCAGCACCAAGGACACCACAGCAAAATGGAGTTGCTGAAAGAAAGAATAGAACGCTATTGGATATGGCAAGGACATTGCTATCAGAATATGATTTGCCAAGGTACTTTTGGGCCGAAGCCATCAACACAGCTTGTTACATAATCAACCGAGTGATGATCAGGCCAATCCTGAAGAAGACATCATATGAATTATACAAGCAGAAGAAGCCGAAAATCAGCCATTTCAGAATCTTTGGATGTCCATGCTTCATCCACAACAACGACAAAAGAGATATTGGTAAGTTAGATTCCAAATCAAATGAAGGTATTTTCATGGGGTATGCTTCTAAACGCAAAGGGTATATAGTATTCAATAAACGTAGTTTATTAATTGAACAGACTGTACATGTTATTTTTGATGAGACTAACCCTTCCTTGAGAAAGGAAGCAGATAGTGATGTTGATGATACAAATGAACTGTCCAAGAAGCTAAATAACACATCTATTGAGGATAAGGAAGATCCACCCTTGGAAGATCTACAATAAAAGGATACATCACACGACAATCTTCCAAAGGAATGGAGGTATAAGAAGGATCACCCACTGGACAACATAATTGGAGATCCATCTGTTGGGGTAAGAACAAGAGGTAATATAATTCCATGTGATTATTTAGCTTTTGTATCTCAAATAGAGCCTAAGACGGTCAATGAAGCACTGACTGAGGAATCTTGGATATTAGCCATGCAAGATGAACTAAATCAGTTCAAGAGAAACCAAGTATGGTCCCTTGTTCCGAGACCATCAGATCATCCCGTGATTAGCACCAAATGGGTGTTCAGGAACAAATTGGATAAAGCTGGTGTGATCATAAGAAACAAGGCCAGATTGGTAGCTCAAGGCTATTCCCAAGAGGAAGGCATAGATTTCGATGAAACCTATGCACCAGTGGCTAGACTTGAGGCAATTAGGATTTTACTTGCATATGCTTCTGCATTAAACTTAAAACTCTTTCAAATGGATGCAAAATCTACTTTTCTGAATGGTTTTATAAAGGAAGAGGTATATGTAGAACAACCGCCCGGTTTGATGACATGGATTTTCCAAATCATGTTTTTAAGTTGCATAAATCCTTATATGAATTAAAGCAAGCACCTAGAGCTTGGTATGAAAGGTTTAGTTCATTTTTGTTAAATCATGGTTTTATTAGAGGAAAAGTAGATAGCACATTATTCATTAAGTCTAAACTTAAAAATGTGTTACTTGTTCAAATATATGTTGATGATACAATATTTGGCTCTACTGATGAATCTCTTTGCAAGTATTTTGAAAAGCTTATGCAGGAGAATTTGAAATGAGCATGATGGGGGAGCTCAACTACTTCCTCGGATTGCAAATCAAACAAGGAAAGGAAGGATCTCACATCTGTCAAGCCAAGTACACCAAAGAATTACTAAAGAAGTTTGTATTTGAAAACGCCAAGCCACTGTCAACACCCATGAGCACATCAACAAGGCTAGACAGTGACAAAGATGGTAAGAAGGTAGATCAAAAAGTCAACAGAGGTATGATAGGTTCACTACTCTATCTAACTGCCATTAGACCTGATATATTATTTAGTGTATGCATGTATGCTAGGTACCAGGCTGATCCCAAAGAGTCACATTTAATTTGTGTTAAAAGAATCTTTAGATACTTAGCCAAAACTCATGATCTAGGATTATGGTACTCAAATTCATGTGAAATTAATTTAGTAGGATATTCTGATGCTGACTATGCTAGATGCAAGGTAGATAGGAAAAGCACCAGTGGATATTGTCAATTTCTTGCAGGATGTCTGATTTTGTGGTCCTCAAAGAAGCAAAATTCAGTAGCACTGTCTACAGCTGAAGCTGAGTACGTGGCTGCTGAAAGCTGTTGTACACAACTATTATGGATCAAACAACAACTTGAGGATTATGGACTACATATCAAGACAATTCCATTGCTGTGCGACAACACCAGTGCAATAAATCTCACCAAGAATCCATTTCAGCACTCAAGGACAAAGCATATAGAGGTTAGGTATCATTTTATTCGTGATCATATAGCCAATGGTAACATAGATATTTCTTTTATTGATACGCAAAATCAGTTAGTAGATATCTTCACAAAAGCCTTACCTGAAGAGAGATTTACTTCTCTCAGAAGGAAACTAGGCATGTGTAAATTGTGAAAGATTTATCTGTATAAAACTAGAATATCAATTATTTCAGAATAATCAAATATTCTCTCCCCTGTAGTTAAGCAAAATTTCCTTAAAATATTGCTTGTCTATTATTTATCTGAGACTGTTCGTTTATTTTAAAGCATTCATTCCTCTCGAAATCATTTCTGCTTGTCGTTTTCTGCCTTTATGGCGTCAGCATCTTAAAAGTCACCTTATCTTTATCTTATATATCCCGAAATCTGTGTTGCAACGATTCACCTCCTGCTCTCATCTCTTTCGTCTTGCTGGAACGAAAACCTTATCGTCCCCAACATCGATTCTTTGCGATTTCAAAGCTTTCATCCCTTCCCGCAAAAAATCTCCTTGGGGCTTTTGCTCCAATCCTCTTCACAACCATCCAGAATCATTTCCAGTTCAGAACCATGGCCGTTTTTGGAGTTTCCGGCAGCATCAGGGGCTATGGAGCTGCGTTTCCCACTGCAGAGCAGTAGGAGAGATTTACATCAGTGAAGAACAAGTTGTGCGGGAACAAGGCAGTGGATGTAGCAGACCTGGAAAAGCATGGAATGCATAGCATCATTGCAGCAATGGAGAGGATGAAATGGACGAAGATGGCAACTCTGTCAGAGGTGAGTTATCTAGACCTAGTGAAGGCATTTTACGTTTGTTTGAAGACTGAGGAGGATGGGTCCTTGACATCCACTGTCAAAGGAACCCAGATTAGGATTTCATATGAGTTATTGGAGTCTCTATTTGGAGTTTGCACCACCAGTCACAGTGGACTTCACACTGTCGACATCCAGGCGAAGGGTCTAGGGATTGTTGGACCCGAGTTCAGATTGAAGGATGGGAATATAGACATCAACCAGCTGAATGCATTCAACCGAATTCTGCATTTCATTGTGTGCCAGATTCTGGTCCATAGGAGTGCCACCTACTCGACTTGTACTAAGGTGGACTCTGATATGATGTTCTGGGCTATCCAGAACCAGAGCATAAACATGGCTGAGGTTATAATAGAAAGGATGAAGTTTGCATCCGCTCAGGTTTAGGACAAGAAGATCAAGCTAAATGTGTCCCTACCATATGCACATCTGCTCACCAAGGTATTTCAACATTTTGGCATTAGTTTATCTGGAGCAGTGTCAGAAAAGATGGGGCAGGCTATTCGCAGCAGAAACTTGAAGAAGAGTGGATTCTCACTGGTTAATGGTGTGTGGACCAAGACCTCAGTGGCTGAGGGTGAAGCCATTATTGGCGAAGCCCAAGAAGTCCAAGAAGAGGTAGGAGAAGCAGCAGTAGCAGCAGAAGTTCCAGCAGGATCAGAAGTTCAAGAGCAACATCAAGAAGTTATCAGTTCAGAAATTGCAGTGGAACAAGTAGCAGCAGCAGAGGTCAGAGCAGAAGAATTAGTGATCATTGGAAGCCAGATTGTGGATATTCCTCAAGAGAATATTGAGCCAGTTGAGCGAGCTTCAGAGGCTATCAACCCCACCTCAATTGTGGCATCTATTCTTAGAAGTGTGCTGGAATCCATTCCAAGCACTCAGGGGGAGCCTGACCAGTCCAGTGAACTAGTAGTATATGTTGTGGCATCTGGCCACATTCAAGAAGCTGTCATGGAGGATGCTCCTATTCAGAGGGAGCAAGAAGAAGAAAATGTTCAAGAGGTTGTGGCATCAGGCCACATTGCAGATGTTCCTATGGAAGATGCTCCTATTAAGGGGGTGCAATCTATTGAAAAGGAAGCACCAACCCAGGGGGAGCACCCTGCTAGTGTTCCCGTTGATGATCAGTTCAGAGAAGACATTGTGGAAAGTACCTCAGGTGAAGAAGATATTGATGAAAATGTGGAGCCCGTTGCAAGGGCAAGCAGCAAAGGGAAAGAAGCAGCTTCTGGGATTCCCCTCTTGATCAGGAGGCCTCATCAGAAGCAGAGGAAGAAGAAATTGAAGGTCAATCTAAAGCCCTTAGTTGCTAGAATGGATGAACAAGGGAAAATTCTCTGCTATGTGCAATCTGATATAGCATCAATATTCATAAGCCAGAGCCAGTCAGCTAATTCAGTTGGAGCTTTAGGTGCTAAGCTCCACAGTGTAAAGGAAGAACTGAGAATTAACAAAGATGTTTTAAGATGGATGAGGGACGAATTTAGCAGTATGAAGTCATCCATTTCAGAGTTGACAAATCTTGTGTGAGCTCAGGTTCCTCTTGCTCCCACTCCATCAATACCTCAACAGTCTGGGCATCATGAAGAAGTTGTTTCTGAAGATCTAGCAGGGCCATCAGGGCCAAATGTTGTGGCAGAATTGGCAGTTTTAGGGTCAGTTGATGAAGAGCAGTCTGGACCAATAGTTGTTGATGAGGTAGCTTCTCCAGTGCAAGATAGTGTTGAAGCTGTGAAGACTGGGCCACCAGGGCCAGCAGAAGATGTTTCTGGGCCAATCGGGCCTGTGGTTTCCGAGGCTGAGACCTCAAGAGCAGAAGAACTGACTGTAGCTCCAGAAGCCCCTGCTCCTTCTCCTCTTCAAACACCAGCCCCTCCTTCTCCACCATCTTCCTCCACAGCTCCTCCACCACCTACCACCTTCAAACAACCCATGCCCCGCACCATTTCATCACCAACACCATTTCCTTTGCAATCCTCCTCATCTCCTGTCACCTCCACATCTCCTCCCCCTCTTCCTCCTCCTTCTGTTGAGGTTCATCAAGCATCCTCATCCGTAGGAGCCTCTTCTTCTGGTCCCTCCTCTTCTGGACCATCCATTCCACCACTAGTCACCTCTTGTTCCTTCCTTCACCCTCCTACTCCTCCTTCATATATAACCATCATTCTAGAAGGTGCTCAACTTGAACACCCTGAGATCCAGGGCATCAAGGATGAATTCGAAGAAGCCATTCTTTGATCTGTTCTGAAGGTTAGCACCCATATTCATAGGAATAGCTCTTCCAGCCATGCTCCTAAGAAGAGGAAACTTTCTTCCAATCCTCATGTTTCCTCTGAACCTCGCTATCCACCTCTTTGGTTCTCCCTTACAGTTGTCACTAAAAATAAACCTCTGTATAGGGAATTTCTTGTAAAAACCACCCTTGCCACCATTCTGGATCTTCCCACTCTCCATCTCACTGATCACTTGAATACCATTCTTCCTTATACCTCTCTATCTAAATCTGAACAAACCAAAATCTTTTCCATGGCTGAAGCCAAGACTGAAGAGCATTGGGCTCGGGGACAGAAATCTCTTTACAGCCAGTTCCTTCGAGCTAAATCAGCCAGGTTTCCACCCAGGGATCATCCGTTGTCTGTATGAGAGGTTTCAAATCCTTCACAAGGATACTTGGGGGCCTTTTATTCAAAAAGAAATCAAACTTATCAGGCAATATCAGATGTACAACAACTACTGCTACCTGAATAATCTTCCTGAAGTCCAGCTTGGCCAATTCTGGCAAGCTATTTCTGCTCTTGGTTCCCATGATGCTCACACCGAATCCATTACAGTTGACTTTGCAAAATTGGAGATTCCAGATGTTGTCTTCTTGCTGCCTCTCCATTCTCTCATCATGGAATCTGCAGTAGGCTTCTTGATCTTTGAAAGGGCTGCTCAGGTACTGGCCAGAATTTCAGCTGAAAAGGGCCTCTCTCTTTCCTTTCATAGATTTGTTTTCAGAGAGTACCATCGGGGCTACATCAAGTCAGATATTCTTGCCCCCATTTTGGCTGAATGTGAGCGCCTCTCTCCATCCGAATGAGAAAAGGCTTATCCTCTTTTTGCTGAGCAGCTTAAGGCTGTAAATGCCTCTCAGGCCAAATCCAATCAGGCTTTGCTGACTGTTGGACAGTTCCTTGACTCCAATTCTCTTCACCTTATTCAAAATTCTTATGATTTATGGATTGAAAGATACAAGGTCTTTGTGGCTATGAAGAAAGATCTCATGCAGCATCTGATCCACTATCCTTTGAAGATTGATCACTTTCTTCGGCTTGCCAGCTTCGGTTCATTTAGTACCTACAAACTTTCACTTGGCAACGCTGAATATGGCACTTTTCTGGGTACTCAGCGGTGGCTTCATATTCAAAAGATGCTACCTGACATGGGACCCTCTTACTCCATCTCTTCTGGGGCTTTTCAGGCTTATTTTGAGGAGCAAGAACACCAGGCCTTGCCCATTATACAACGGCACACCTCTCTCTTGTCTCCTGCTTTCTACATCTCTGTAACCCCCCAAGATAAATAAAACTGTTCTTTGACCCCCCCTCATCTTTTCTCTTCCTGTCTTTGTCTCCTTACGTTATCCTTTTTCTTAATGACAAAAAGGGGGAGAAATATCACACTTCTGAAATACATAAAAATAAAAATAAATTCCTTTTATTTTTACCAGCAAAGTTACTTAGGTTTTCTTTCAGAAGCATTTATATTCTTATTATGTTTTGTCATCACCAAAAAGGGGGAGATTGATGATCAGATCATCCCCATATAATTTCATGAAGTATATATCTATTTTGGTGATTAACAAAATCCTAACAATTAGTATCTAACAAGTTTTCATGAAGCTTAGTCACAGGAAATAAACCAGGCAAAATCAAGCAAAGACTTGTAAGTAAATCCTTACACTATTGTTTTTAATTTTTAGAGCATGAAATTTCGCTAAGTACACATCAACTCGTTTTGAAGCATAACGATTTCATAAGTCATCGCAAAGAATAACTATTTCATAAGTATCATATCGTTTTTGGGTTTACATCAATTTCGATCTCAGAACGATTCGCTAAGTTGTCGCATCGATTTCGATCTCAGAGCAATTCGTTAAGTGATCGCATCGATTTCGATCTCAGAACAATTCGTTAAGTGATCGCATCGATTTCGATCTCAGAATGATTCGTTAAGTGATCGCATCGATTTCGATCTCAGAACGATTTGTTAAGTAATCGCATCGATTTCGATCTCAAAACGATTCGCTAAGTAATCGCATCGATTTCGATCTCATAACGATTTGGTTACTCACAACGATTTAGTAAGTGAGCATAACGATTTGCTCTCATAATGATTCGACAAGTGAGTATAACGATTTCAATCTCACAACGATTTGTCTCACATCGATTTTGTTTCACAATGATTTGCTAAGTGAGAACAACATTTTGCTCTCACAACGATTTCGTCCCACAACGATTTCCTCACAAAATCGACTCGATAAGTGAAACAATGATTTGCTCACATCGAATTGATTATAACGATTTGATCACAACGACTCGCTTATAACGATTTGGTTATAACGATTTGCTCATAACGATTTGCTTATAGTGTTATAACGATTTGGTTTTAACGATTTGCTCATAACGATTTGTTATTCAGAACGATTTGGTTATGGATGCATAACGATTTGTGCGTACAACAATTTGTTTACGAATGAGCAACGATTCACATGAACAACGACTCATTCACACAACGATTCTATAAGTCATGTTCATATCGATTTCATGAGCTACAACGACTTGATATTCAAATATCTTGACTAGTCAAAGTCATCCCACGTATTTCTCTTTTATCCATGCATTAAATGTAACCGTACATTTCTCTGCACGATGCATGTCCAGATATCTTCTATTCTTATGCTTCTGCATGTAATATCTTTTTGGAAAGATAGAATGAAATTTCTATTTTGATGTAGTTTCACTCTAACGTTGACTGACAACAAGAGACAACTTAGCTGTCTACGTTTTAGCATTTAATGTGTGCAGGTCTCTGACAGCACGACTCTATACAACGTCGGATAAAGTAGAAACTGGAGGATATCAAGAAGGATTTTCTTCTTACGTGCATGAAACGCAAAGAACTGTTGACTGCAAAAAAAAGCCATGCAGTCTAACGTTGTCTGAACATAGAGACAATGACTACATTTTTCAAAGAAGAAATAAATAGAAGACTGGTGCCTACGTGAATATAGATCTTGAGAATTCAAAATCAGCAAGCACCATAGAAAGAGCTCAAGCCTTACTCTATAGCTATCATAGCTCTTGCTCTCTATGTGTAATGTAAAAACCTTGAGAGAGAGCCATCAAGTACTGAGAGTAGTCTGAGTTGTAGATCTTTTTTCCCTCTCAGTATGCGCTTCGGATCAAGCATTGTGCTATTAGCTTAGTCCAGGGGCGTATCATCTCTTGTACACTCTGTTGTGTTTATTCCCTTTGTGTGAAGGAAGACCCGAGGGTTCCAGGGTGTTTATTCCCCTTTGTGTTGAAGGAAGACCTGGTGGGATCCAGGGTGTTGTTTTCCTCTTCGGATTATGAAGAGAAGACCAGCTGCGGCTGGGTGTGTAAGTGTCCTTGAGGGGGACTGTACCCTTGGGTAGTAGAATCCCGAGTTGTTGCTCAGTGACTAGACGTAGGACTCCTGTGGAGAGGAGGTCCGAACCAGGATAAAATCTTGTGTAGTGTGATTGCTTGCTTTGAGTTTGTTGTTTACTTTTCACTAACGCTAACAATCATCGAAGTGCTTGTTGTGTGAACGTTTTTGTGGAAAGGTTTTAAATAACCAATTTTAAAGAATCACATTCACCCCCCCCCCTCTGGGCTTGCTAGTTGGGCAACAGGGAGGAGCACCCGAATTCGTTTGTGGCCGCGTGGGAACGACACTACAAGAAAAAATGGGATTTCTGACGGATAGATTCCGTCGGAAATCCGTTAGAAAACACACGTTCCGACAACTTTCCGTTGAACGCCCATCGGAAAACGTCCGTCGAAAAATTACGGTCAGAAATTACCGACGGACAAAAAATCCGTAGGCAATCCGTACGAAATTACGACAGAACATTGCGTCGAAAAATTCGTCAGTAAATTCCGACCGAAACTGGTCAGAAAATGATGTCGGAAAATTGGTCGGTATATTCCGACAAAAAGCTGTCAGAAATTCTATCGGCAAGTTCGTCGGATACGTTCTGTCGAAAAACAATCCATCGGAAGTTCCGACGGATATGCCGACGGATAAGTTCCGTCGGTAAACTTCCGACGGATATTATCCGTCGGCATTTCCGTCGAAAATAACCAACATTTTTTTTTAAATTACAGAAATTAACAATGATAAATTACAAAACCTGCTAAAATATTCATGCATTCCACAATAACAAGTACTCACAATCAAACATAAAATTAAAAAACACAACAAATATAAAATCATACACAATAATAAGTACTAAATATCAAGACATGTCTACTGGATCGTCTGCTGTCTCCGCCTCATGATTGTCAGGTGCCGGAGGATCCTATATTAAAAAAAATAAATATGAGAAACATTAATAAAAATTAATATACAAACATTATTTTTAAAAATTAAATTTAAAACATGTGATTATTCCTCAAGTTTCATTAGAAAATATTTTTGATCCTTTACACTTGGATTTTTTTTAGAATAGTGATTTGAGCGCCGAACTTAAACCGGGAATCCAATTAGGATTCCGTCAGTTCCCACACGTCACTTTCACCCACCCGGTCATGTCGGAGTGAACGACACGTCGGTCGGATCCCAATTTGTGATTTTGGACCCCCGGGTTACGTGTTCTGATCCTTCACCCTTGGATTTTTTTTTAGATTAGTGATTTGAACGCCCAACCCAATCTGGGAATCCAATTAGGATTCCGTCAATTCGAACACGTCAATTTCACCCACCCGGTCGTGTCGCAGTGAACGGCACGCCGATCGGATCCTTATTTGTGATTTTGGACCCCCGGGTTGCGTGTTCTGATCCTTCACACTTGGTTTTTTTTTAGATTAGTGATTTGAACACCCAACCCAATCCGGGAAACCAATTAGGATTCCGTCAGTTCACACACGTCAATTTCACCAACCCGATCGTGTCGGAGCAAACGATACGCCTATCGAATCACTATTTGTGATTTTGGATCCCCGGGTTGAGTGTTCTGATTCTTTACACTTGGGTTTTTTTTTATATTAGTGATTTGAACACCCAACCCAATCCGGGAATCCAATTAGGATTCCGTCAGTTTGCACACGTCAATTTCACCCACCCGGTCGTGTCGGAGTGAACGACACGCCGATCGGATCCCTATTTGTGATTTTGGACCCCCAGGTTGCGTGTTCTGATCCTTCACACTTGGGTTTTTTTTAGATTAGTGATTTGAAAGCCCAACCCAATCCGGGAATCCAATTAGGATTCCATCAAGTCGCACACGTCAATTTCACCCACCCGGTCATGTCGGAGTGAACGGCACGCCGATCGGGTCCTTATTTGTGATTTTGGACCCCCGGGTTGCGTGTTCTAATCCTTCACACTTGGGTTTTTTTAGATTAGTGATTTGAACGCCCAACCCAATCCGAGAATCCAATTAAGATTCCATCAGTTCGCACACGTCAATTTCACCCACCTGGTCGTGTCGGAGCAAACGATACGCCGATCGGATCCCTATTTGTGATTTTGGACCCCCGGGTTGATGCTTTACTGTAACGACCCGACCTCTCGGACCCCTCGCCGGGGACCCCGAGGGTCGCGCCGCCACCCACGGATCCGAAGACCCGGAAGGGTTATATGAAAAAGTCTAGTGAGATATGTACTGAGTTCAAATAACTATAATAATCTGTACATTATACAAAAGGGTTGTACAACGCGTCCCAAGCAAAAGCACAGGTACAAGAAGAAAGGTGCATTCCTTAAGGGGCATACCCCGAGGACTTACAAAACACAGCTCTCAGCTCACTCAGGCTACAAGAGCTCACAACGCTCGCTCTCACTGCTGCTGACAACACACGGTGCCACAGCCGGTTCTGCAACCCATTCGCACACGTCAATTTCACCCACCCGGTCGTGTCGGAGTAAACGACACACCGATCGGATCCCTATTTGTGATTTTGGATCCCCGGGTTGAGTGTTCTGATTCTTTACACTTGGGTTTTTTTTTATATTAGTGATTTGAACACCCAACCCAATCCGGGAATCCAATTAGGATTCTATCAGTTCGCACACGTCAATTTCACCCATCCGGTCGTGTCGGAGCAAACGACACGCCGATCGGATCCGTATTTATGATTTTGGACCCCCGGGTTGCGTGTTCTGATCCTTCACACTTGGGTATTTTTAAGATTAGCGATTTCAACGCCCAACCCAATCCGGTAAACCAATTAGGATTCCGTCAGTTCACACACGTCAATTTCACCCACCCGGTCGTGTAGGAGCGAACGACACGCCGATCGGACCCCTATTTGTGATTTTGGACCAACGGGTTGCGTGTTCTGATCCTTCACACTTGGGTTTTTTTTAGATTAGTGATTTGAACGCTCAACCCAATCCGGGAATCCAATTAGGATTCTGTCAGTTTGCACACGTCAATTTCACCCACCCGGTCGTGTCGGAGCGAACGACACGTCGATCGGATCTCTATTTGTGATTTTAGACCCTCAGGTTGCGTGTTTTGATCCTTCACACTTGGTTTTTTTTTATATTAGTGATTTGAACGCCCAACCCAATCCGAGAATCCAATTAACATTTCGTCAGTTCACGCACGTCAATTTCACCCACCCGGTCATGTCGGAGTGAACGACACGCCGATCGGATCCCTATTTGTAATTTTGGACCCCCGGGTTGCGTGTTCTGATCCTTTACACATAAATTTTTTTATATTAGTGATTTGAACGCCCAACCCAATCCGGGAATCCAATTAGGATTCCGTCAGTTTGCACACGTCAATTTCACCCACCCGGTCGTGTCGGAGCGAACGGCACGCCGATCGGATCCCTATTTGTGATTTTGGACCCCCGGGTTGCATGTTCTGATCATTCACACTTGGGTCTTTTTTAGATTAGTGATTTGAACGACCAACCCAATCCGGGAATCCAATTAGGATTCTGTCACTTCGTACACGTCAATTTCACCCACCTGTCGAGTCGAAGCGAACGACACGCCAATCGGATACCTATTTGTGATTTTGGACCTCCAGTTTACGTGTTCTGATCCTTTACACTTGTTTTTTTTATATTAGTGATTTGAATGCCCAACCCAATCCGGGAATCCAATTAGGATTCCATCAGTTCGCACACGTTAATTTCACCCACCCGGTCGTGTCGGAGCGAACGACATGCTGATTGGATCCCTATTTGTGATTTTGGACCTCCGGGTTGCGTGTTCTGATCCCTCACACTTGAGTTTTTTTTATATTAGTGATTTGAATGTCCAACCCAATCCGTGAACCCAATTAGGATTCCGTCAGTTCACACACATCAATTTCACCCACCCGGTCATGTCAGAGTGAACGACACACCGATCGGATCCCTATTTGTGATTTTGGACCCCCGGGTTGCGTGTTCTGATCCTTTACATGAGTTTTTTTTTATATTAGTGATTTGAACGCCCAACCCAATCCGGGAATCTAATTAGGATTCATTCAGTTCGCACACATCAATTTCACCCACCCGGTCATGTCGGAGCGAACGGCACGCCGATCGGATCCTTATTTGTGATTTTGGACCCCCGAGTTGCGTGTTCTGATCCTTCACACTTAGGTTTTTTTTAGATTAGTGATTTGAACGCCCAACCCAATCGAAGAATTCAATTAGGATTCCGTCAGTTCGCACACGTCAATTTCACCCACCCTGTCGTGTTGGAGCGAACGGCACGCCGATCGGATCCTTATTTTTGATTTTGAACCCCCGGGTTGCGTGTTCTGATCCTTCACACTTGGGTTTTTTTTATATTAGTGATTTGAACGCCCAACCCAATCCGGGAATCCGATTAGGATTCCGTCAGTTCGCACACGTCAATTTCACCCACCCGGTCGTGTCGGAGCGAACGACACGCCGATCGAATCCCTAGTTGTGATTTTGGACCCCGGGCTTCGTGTTCTGATCCTTCACACGGGTTTTTTTTATATGAGTGATTTGACCTTCTTTATAGGTTTCTTAATTTAGAATTCTTTTTTTCCCTTTTGAGTTTTTTGGACACCGACTCATAAATTGACCTGGGTTGCCTCCAGTTTTAGTGGTATCATTTCATTTAAACTATATGAAATTAATAGTAATACTGACCTGAGGGGCATGCTGTGAGGGGCGTACTCTCTGGATGGCAGAGATCAGCTGCTCGACTATAACGCCAAACTATGTCTGTAGCTCTTCCCGGATGAGGGTTCTCATGTCCTCTCCACCACTGCCGGGCGGCGCAGCAGATGAACTCGAGTAGGCCGGAGGAGCGACCGAACTCGCGTATGAGGACAACACTAGAGTAGTATCCATGCTGTCCCCAAAGCCGTACACTCGGCCCTTCCTCAACACTCCCGCTGCGTCGACCCAAGCCTTCGGATCCAAGTCTGGCTGGGGAGTGCCCTCTGCATAGTGATCCGTCATCGTCCTGTCATAGGTCTCCTGCAAAACAAATTAAAAATGTATTATTGAAATCGTATTTTTTTAATATCTATATTGAATTCAAAAATTATATTTTGACTTACAACAATCGTGCGAGCACTCTCGCTGACATAGTCATCAGTCCCCTTCCGCTTATGAATTCGATCAAATAACTCGCGAAAAGTAGGGGCACGCTCGAGCTCGTGATGCTTACAATTCAACAAAAGTAGTTAGTTTCACAATAACAATAAATGTATTAAGCAATTGAACAATAATATACTTACCAATTTTTGGATGTGGGTCGTATAAGATACAGACCCACTAGTATGCAAATTCTTCTCCGGATGAGTTACTCGGTTGCATTTTGCAGCCTGTGACCTCTCCTGCCATGGTCCAGTAGCCCAACCATGACAAAGGGACTCCCAATAGTCCCTCCTCAGCCAAACAGGGCCGTAATCCATCCAAGCCGTAGGATCCCGGCTGCCTGTGGTCTTTGTTGCCTTGTCCCGGGCCTCCCACATGGACTTTCTCAAATTAGTCTGGGCAGTAGACTCCCAGACGACTCGTGCTCGAGGGAGATCCTCCGGTCTCGTGAACACGTACCTCTGCTATTTAGAAATAAAAGTACTCAACTTTATGCTCTAACAGAGAGAGATAGTAATTAAAGAAATGAATTCAAATCAGTAAAAATTAATAATACCGTGAACATGTCAAATAATAATTCCTGGACGAACGGGGGGAACTCTTTCCATGAATCCACTGGTCCTGGAATGTGTGCGTGGACCAGCATCGTAATATAGCGGGAAGCAGAACCTGGATCTATCTTCCCCCTACAATTGTACATTATTTTGTACATGAACTATATAACAAAAATAACAAATACAATAAGTTTGAAGTTATCAAGTTTACCCAGAAATCCAACATGGCTGGCATCCAGGTAGCTGAGGCCCCTCCTCATCCGCAGCGATATGATGGCTCTCTACCTCTGTTGAAACAATTAAGTACACTATTATGAAGCTTTAGGAGGACAAGAAATGTACTAAAGTATGGAAACATATATGTACCTGGTGGTGATTAGGATGGGAAAGGTGACGCTGCTGGCGGGGTCGGGGAGGCGGTCCCTGCAAAATTATATGCACGTTAGAAAATATGAATTTAATATGAACAATAATAATAGAGTTTTATGTTTACATATACATATACTTGTCTCTGGGACGACCGGCGTGGACGGGGAGGCGGGGTCCCTGTAAAATTATATGCGTGTTAGAAAATATAAAGTTAATATGAACAATAATATATAGAGTTTTGTGTTTACATATACATATACCTGTTGCCGGGATGAGCGACGTGGACGGGAGGCGGTCCCTGCAAAATTATATGTATGTTAGAAAATATAAAATTAATATGAACAATAATATATAGAGTTTTATGTTTACATACATATACCTGTTGCCGGGACGACCGGCGTAGACGGGGAGGCGAACCCTGCAAATTATATGCACGTTAGAAAATATAAATTAAATACACACAATATAATAAAAGAATGAGTTTAGTACCATATACCTATCCGCGTAGACCCTCAGCCTACGAGGTGGAAACTCTCCCACTCCGTCCTCCACGTACCATATCTCTATTGAGAAAAATAAAGATATAACATGTCATTAGCACTCAAATTTGAAGTAGCTATTTAATAACATATAATTAGCAACAACACTCAGTTCTTACAAAATTTTATAATATTATCGATATTCATCATCAGATGCTAAGATATGTCTAATTCAGTGTCATCCTCTCCGAATTCATCCTCATCATCGGGGGACTCTTCCTCCTCATCAGACTCCAGCTCCCGCTCAAGGGCATTTGGGTCAACTTCTTCATGTTCGTTATCCTTATATCATCAACACTGAACTGCATAGAAGCCGCCAACTCTCATGCGTCACTCTGATCTGATTGGAAAAATTGTCATTAACACCTTCGAGCTCTATATAGCCGGGAGAAGCTCATACTCAGGGAATAGCTTTGTTTTCACTCTACAAGCAGCCCACCAATCTCTCAATTTGAGGGATGAATAATTTGAATAATAAACTTGTTAGCTTGTGCCGCCAGAATGAATGGCTCATACGTACTCAACTTGGACTTATGTTTGACATCGACAATCCCATATGTTGTGTCATTACGAATAGAGGTCGGATCGAACCAATGACCCTTGAAGAGAAATACATTGTTGCCTGTCCCAAAAATTGCAGTTCAATGACTTCTTCGAGAATGCCATAATAGTCTACTTTCATTTTCATTGTAGGCACTTCCCTTCACACATACGTCGCTGATTATCGTAGACTTATTCCTTCCATAATCTCTCATGTGAAATCGGTATCCATTCACATGTAGCCTGGATAGACACGTATATTTCGAGGGCCCATAACTGATCTCTTGTACTCTTGAATCAGTAATAAAGCCTTGTTCAACCTATTATTAAAAAAAGGGACAGACAATGACATTACAACAACTAATTTATGCATAAGAGCATACACTTATGCTTCAAAATATTTAGACACTTACTCGAGATCTTAACCAAGTAGCAAAAGACCTCTCCCTTTCGTTTCACCTGCACGTCAGTTAGACGTGGATTCCGTTGCAGTATGACCGAGTCAAACTCTCTGCAATGTAAATGTCACACAACTTCTAAGTTCTGCGAATTGCTCGCAATGATGTACATCATTAGTGTTGAGAGCTTACTCAATGTAGGGGTCTAGTTCTGCGCAATTCTGAATATGTAGATCTCCGCAGCTACCAACTCTCTGTCTTCGAGTGCGCGAGTAGAAGAATATCCGAACGCTCGTCCGGACACTTGAATAAGAGAGTCGGTCAGACACACTAGAATCTCCACCATCAATCATTACGTGGAGGTTGAGTGCGTCGGGTTCGTATTTCCTGTCAAACTACATCAAACAAAAGTTTGATATCACTTCAATAAGGTACCGCGGGAATGAAGCCCTCAACTTTGCTTTGTTGCGGACTTTCATCTTAAGATCGTGCATACACTATGACAACAATTCAAATGAATACATGAAATATAAAAGATCATCGTAATGTGAATAAATTGAGACATAGGAATATACCTCTTAAACGGATACATCCTCTAAATTGTACTGGTCCTCCGACCCTAGCCTCATAGGGCAAATGGATGATCAAGTGCTCCATTGAATCAAAGAATGATGGAGGAAATATCTTCTCTAATTTACAGGCTTCTGTATTATATTTTGCTCCATATTTTGCAAGTTATGAAGTCTGAGTTCTGATACACATAAAATCCTAAGAATTGACTCAACTCGGTCATTGCTCCCATATTTGCTTCGGCAACCTCACGAAAAGCAATTGGAATCAATCTTGCATGAAAACATGGCATCATGACTCTTCATTCTATATTTTCCCCTCGGTGACTTTACACATGGGTAATTTCGAGACATATCCATCCGAAAATCTCAATTGCTTCAACCATTGACACACTTCCTTAATCTGTCTGGCCCAAGCACATATAAGCTTAGGTTGCACCACTTTTCCACTAACATGCTGCAGTTCTAGTCTGGACGTCTGCAAAGTACTTTCAAATCCATTCGTGCCTTGACGTTATCCTTCGTTTGCCTTTGACGTCCATAACTGTGTTGAACCATTATCAAAAACATTCTTCTCTATATACATGACGTCTAGGTTATGCTGTATTAAAAGTGTTGACCATAAGGCAATTCCCAAATATGCTTTGCTTCACCCAATTGTGATCCTTCCCAAAGCCGGGGATTTGTCGGGTATACTAGCTACCAGGTGATACAGTCAGTAAGTTCTGGACCCCGCTCGCCATATTTCGACCAGGACACCCGTTCATAATCTCCTCATCCATCACAATGTATTTTTCATAAAAGAATCTTTTGCTTTCGGAAAGGATGGTCACTCGGTAGAAACCGACGATGACCATCGAACCAACATGATTTTCCCTCAGATTTCAAGACAGATGATTTAGAATCCTCCATACAATAAGGACATGCCAACCTCCCATGTGTGCTCTAGCAAGATAACATGCTGTACGCTGGAAAGTCACTTATTGTCCACATTAATGCAGCCTTCAAATTGAAACTCTATTTCTGGATGCATCATAAGAGAGAACCCCATCTGACCATAACAATTTCAGCTCATCAATCAACGGTCTGAGATATATGTCTATATTTTTTCTGGACTTTTTGGACAGGAATCAAACAATGAAAAGGAACAGATTCTCACGCTTCATGCACATGCCTGGCGAAAGGTTGTACGGTGTTAGGAATACTGGCCAACATGAGTAAGATGCCACCGAGCCTCCGAATGGATTGAACCGTCTGTGCATAAACTCAACTGCACGTTGCATGGATCCCTTGAGAAGTAAGGATGAGTACGGCTAAAATGAGCACAAGCTCACCATCGGCAGGATGACTGATTCACCATCATCACGACGGACTCTTTCCGCATGCCAAGTCATATGTCCAGCTGTCTTTCGGGACATGAACAAACCTCTACATCTGAGTGTGATCGGAAAGTACCACAGTGGACTTATATGGAACACCTTCTGCTTTGACTTTGTTCCTCTCTTAGGCTTGAATCTATCATGCTTACAAATACAACAGATGTCTTATCTGTATCATCTTTGTAGTACAACATATAGTGATTCGGACATGTATCAATTCATCATAAAACCAAGCCCCAAAATCATTCACATCTTCTTCGCCGGTAAAAATCATCAGGCAAACCTCTCTCTGATTGAGGAAGCATACTCTTGATGAGTAAGAAAGTCGATTTAAAACAACTCTCATCATATGAAATTCAGACTTTAAATACAGTAACTGTGACACTGCAGACAATCGTGTATGGTTCTCACAACCATCCCATAATGGCTCATCAGCATCTCGAAGTAACTGATAAAAATCTCTAAGTTGTATCATTACTTGAGGATTATGGACTACATATCAAGACAATTCCATTGCTGTGCGACAACACCAGTGCAATAAATCTCACCAAGATCCAGTTCAGCACTCAAGGACAAAGCATATAGAGGTTAGGTATTATTTTATTCATGATCATATAGCCATGGTAACATAGATATTTCTTTTATTGATACGCAAAATCAGTATTAGATATCTTCACAAAAGCCTTACCTGAGAGAGATTTATTCTCTCAGAAGGAAACTAGGCATGTGTAAATTGTGAAGATTTATCTGTATAAAATTGGAATATCAATTATTTCAGAATAATCAAATATTCTCTCCCCTGTAGTTAACAAAATTTCCTTAAAATATTGCTTGTCTATTATTTATCTGAGACTGTTCGTTTATTTTAAGCATTTTCCTCTCGAAATCATTTCTGCTTGTCGTTTTCTGCTTTATGGCGTCAGCATCTTAAAGTCACCTTATCTTTATCGTATATATCCCGAAATCTGTGTTGCAACGATCACCTCCTGCTCTCATCTCTTTCGTCTTGCGGAACGAAAACCTTAATCGTCCCCACCATCGATTCTTTGCGATTTCAAAGCTTTCATCCTTCCCGCAAAAATCCCATTGGGCTTTTGCTCCAATCCTCTTCACAACCATCCAGAATCATTTCCAGTTCAGAACCATGGCCGTTTTTGGGAGTTTCCGGCAGCATCCGGGGCTATGTAGCTGCGTTTCCCACTGCGAGCAGTAGGAGAGATTTACATTCAGTGAAGAACAAGTTGTGCGGAACAAGCAGTGGATGTGTAGCAGACCTGGAAAAGCATGGAATGCATAGCATCATTGCAGCAATGGAGAGGATGAAATGGACTAGATGGCACTCTGTCAGAGGTGAGTTATCTAGACTATGAAGGCATTTTCATTTGTTTGAAGACTGAGAGGATGGGTCCTTGACATCACTGTCAAAGGAACCCAGATTAGGATTTCATATGAGTTATTGGAGTCTCTATTTGGAGTTTGCACCACCAGTCACAGTGGACTTCACACTGTCGACATCAAGGCGAAGGGTCTAGGGATTGTTGGACCCGAGTTCAGATTGAAGGATGGAATATAGACATCAACCAGCTGAATGCATTCAACCGGATTCTGCATTTCTTGTGTGCCCGATCTGGTCCGTAGGAGTGCCACCTACTCGACTTGTACTAAGGTGGACTCTGATATGATGTTCTGGCTACCCGAACCAGAGCATAAACATGGCTGAGGTTATATAGAAAGGATGAAGTTTGCAATCCACTCAGTTTAGGACAGAAGATCAGCTAAATGTGTCCCTACCATATGCACATCTGCTCACCAAGGTATTTCACCATTTTGGCATTAGTTTATCTGGAGCAGTGTCAGAAAAGATGGGGCAGGCTATTCGCAGCAGAAACTTGAAGAAGAGTGGATTCTCACTGGTTAATGGTGTGTGGACCAAGACCTCAGTGGCTGAGGGTGAAGCCATTATTGGCGAAGCCCAAGAAGTCCAAGAAGAGGTAGGAGAAGCAGCAGTAGCAGCAGAAGTGTCCAGCAGGATCAGAAGTTCAAGAGCAACATCAAGAAGTTATCAGTTCAGAAATTGCAGTGGAACAAGTAGCAGCAGCAGAGGTCAGAGTAGAAGAATCAGTGATCATGGAAGCCAGATTGTGGATATTCCTCAAGAGAAATTGAGCCATTTGAGCGAGCTTCAGAGGCTATCAACCCCACCTCAATTGTGGCATCTATTCTTAGAAGTGTGCTGGAATCCATTCCAGCACTCAGGGGGAGCCTGACCAGTCCAGTGAACTAGTAGTATATGTTGTGGCATCTGGCCCACATTCAAGAAGCTGTCATGGAGGATGCTCCTATTCAGAGGGAGCACGAAGAAGAAAATGTTCAAGAGGTTGTGGCATCAGGCCACATGCAGATGTTCCTATGGAAGAGCTCCTATTAAGGGGTGCAATCTATTGAAAAGGAAGCACCAACCCAGGGGAGCACCCTGCTAGTGTTCCCGTGATGTGATCAGTTCAGAGAAGACAGTTGGAAAGTACCTCAGGTGAAGAAGATATTGATGAAAAGTGGAGCCCGTTGCAGGGCAAGCAGCAAGGGAAAGAAGCAGCTTCTGGATTCCCCTCTTGACCAGAGGCCTCATCAGAGCAGAGGAAGAAGAAATTGAAGGTCAATCTAAAGCCCTTAGTTGCTAGAATGGATGAACAAGGGAAAATTCTCTGCTATGTGCAATCTGATATAGCATCAATATTCATAAGCAGAGCCAGTCAGCTAATTCAGTTGGAGCTTTAGGTGCTAAGCTCCACAGTGTAAAGGAAGAATGAGAATTAACAAGATGTTTTAAGATGGATGAGGGACGAATTTAGCAGTATGAAGTCATCCATTTCAGAGTTGACAAATCTTGTGTGAGCTCAGGTTCCTCTTTGCTCCCACTCCATCAATACCTCAACAGTCTGGGCATCATGAAGAAGTTGTTTCTGAAGATCTAGCAGGGCCATCAGGGCCAATTTGTGGCAGAATTGGCAGTTTAGGGTCAGTTGATGAAGAGCAGTCTGGACCAATAGTTGTTGATGAGGTAGCTTCTCCAGTGCAAGATAGTGTTGAAGCTGTGAAACTGGGCCACCAGGGCCAGCAGAAGATGTTTCTGGGCCAATCGGGCCTGTTTTCCGAGGCTGAGACCTCAAGAGCAGAAGACTGACTGTAGCTCCAGAAGCCCCTGCTCCTTCTCCTCTTCAAACACCAGCCCCTCCTTCTCCACCATCTTCCTCCACAGCTCCTCCCACCTACCACATTCAAACACCCATGCCCCGCACCATTTCATCACCAACACCATTTCCTTTGCAATCCTCCTCATCTCCTGTCACCTCCACATCTCCTCCCCCTCTTCCTCCTCCTTCTGTTGAGGTTCATCAAGCATCCTCATCCGTAGGACCTCTTCTTCTGGTCCCTCCTCTTCTGGACCATCCATTCCACCACTAGTCACCTCTTGTTCCTTCCTCACCCTCCTACTCCTCCTTCATATATAAATCATTCTAGAAGGTGCTCAACTTGACCACCCTGAGATCCAGGGCATCAAGGATGAATTCGAAGAAGCCATTCTTTGATCTGTTCTGAAGGTTAGCACCCATATCCATAGGAATAGCTCTTCCAGCCATGCTCCTAAGAAGAGGAAACTTTCTTCCAATCCTCATGTTTCCTCTGAACCTCGCTATCCACCTCTTTGGTTCTCCCTTACAGTTGTCACTAAAAATAAACCTCTGTATAGGGAATTTCTTGTAAAAACACCCTTGCCACCATTCTGGATCTTCCCACTCTCCATCTCACTGATCACTTGAATACCATTCTTCTTATACCCCTCTATCTAAATCTGAACAAACCAAAATCTTTTCCATGGCTGAAGCCAAGACTGAAGAGAGCATTGGGCTCGGGGACAGAAATCTCTTTACAGCAGTTCCTTCGAGCTAAATCAGCCAGGTTTCCACCCAGGATCATCCGTTGTCTGTATAGAGGTTTCAAATCCTTCACAAGGATACTTGGGGGCCTTTTATTCAAAAAGAAATCAAACTTATCAGGCAATATCAGATGTACAACAACTACTGCTACCTGAATAATCTTCCTGAAGTCCAGCTTGGCCAATTCTGGCAAGCTATTTCTGCTCTTGGTTCCCATGATGCTCACACCGAATCCATTACAGTTGACTTTGCAAAATTGGAGATTCCAGATGTTGTCTTCTTGCTGCCTCTCCATTCTCTCATCATGGAATCTGCAGTAGGCTTCTTGATCTTTGAAAGGGCTGCTCAGGTACTGCCAGAATTTCAGCTGAAAAGGGCCTCTCTCTTTCCTTTCATAGATTTGTTTTCAGAGAGTACATCGGGGCTACATCAAGTCAGATATTCTTGCCCCCATTTTGGCTGAATGTGAGCGCCTCTCTTCATCCGAATGAGAAAGGCTTATCCTCTTTTTTGCTGAGCAGCTTAAGGCTGTAAATGCCTCTCAGGCCAAATCCAATCAGGCTTTGCTGACTGTTGGACAGTTCCTTGACTCCAATTCTCTTCACCTTATTCAAAATTCTTATGATTTATGGATTGAAAGATACAGGTCTTTGTGGCTATGAAGAAAGATCTCATGCAGCATCTGATCCACTATCCTTTGAAGATTGATCACTTTCTTCGCTTGCCAGCTTCGGTTCATTTAGTACCTACAAACTTTCACTTGGCAACGCTGAATATGGCACTTTCTAGGTACTCAGCGGTGGCTTCATATTCAAAGATGCTACCTGACATGGGACCCTCTTACTCCATCTCTTCTGGGGCTTTTCAGGCTTATTTTGAGAAGCAAGAACACCAGGCCTTGCCCATTATACAACGGCACACCTCTCTCTTGTCTCCTGCTTTCTACATCTCTGTAACCCCCCAAGATAAATAAACTGTTCTTTGACCCCCCTCATCTTTCTCTTCCTGTCTTTGTCTCCTTACGTTATCCTTTTTCTTAATGACAAAAAGGGGGAGAAATATCACACTTCTGAAATACATAAAAATAAAAATAAATTCCTTTTATTTTTACCATAGTTACTTAGGTTTTCTTTTAGAAGCATTTATATTCTTATTATGTTTTGTCATCACCAAAAAGGGGAGATTGATGATCAGATCATCCCCATATAATTTCATGAAGTATATCTATTTTGGTGATTAACAAAATCCTAACATTAGTATCTAACAAGTTTTCATGAAGCTTAGTCACGGGAATAAACCAGGCAAAATCAAGCAAAGACTTGTAAGTAATCCTTACACTATTGTTTTTAATTTTTAGAGCATGAAATTTCGCTAAGTACACATCAACTCGCGTTGAAGCATAACGATTTCATAAGTCATCGCAAAGAATAACTATTTCATAAGTATCATATCGTTTTGGGTTTACATCGATTCGATCTCAGAACGATTCGCTAAGTTGTCGCATCGATTTCGATCTCAGAGCGATTCGTTAAGTGATCGCATCGATTTCGATCTCAGAACAATTCGTTAAGTGATCGCATCGATTTCGATCTCAGAACGATTCGTTAAGTGATCGCATCGATTTCGATCTCAGAACGATTCGTTAAGTAATCGCATCGATTTCGATCTCAAAACGATTCGCTAAGTAATCGCATCGATTTCGATCTCATAACGATTTGGTTACTCACAACGATTTAGTAAGTGAGCATAACGATTTGCTCTCAAATGATTCGACAAGTGGTATAACGATTTCAATCTCACAACGATTTGTCTCCATCGATTTTTGTTTCACAATGATTTGCTAAGTGAGAACAACATTTTGCTCTCACAACGATTTCGTCCCACAATGATTTCCTCACAAATCGACTCGATAAGTGAAACAATGATTTGCTCACATCGAATTGATTATAACGTTTGATCACAACGACTCGCTTATAACGATTTGGTTATAACGATTTGCTCATACGATTTGCTTATAGTGTTATAACGATTTGGTTTTAACGATTTGCTCATAACGATTTGTTATTCAGAACGATTTGGTTATGGATGCATAACGATTTGTGCGTACAACAATTCTTTACGAATGAGCAACGATTCACATGAACAACGACTCATTCACACAACGATTCTATAAGTCATGTTTCATATCGATTTCATGAGCTACAACGACTTGATATTCAAATATCTTGACTAGTCAAAGTCATCCCACGTATTTCTCTTTTATCCATGCATTAAATGTACCGTACATTTCTCTGCACGATGCATGTCCAGATATCTTCTATTCTTATGCTTCTGCATGTAATATCTTTTTGGAAGACAGAATGAAATTTCTATTTTGATGTAGTTTCACTCTAACGTTGACTGACAACAAGAGACCTTAGCTGTCTACGTTTTAGCATTTAATGTGTGCAGGTCTCTGACAGCACGACTCTATACAACGTCGGATAAAGTAGAAACTGGAGGATATCAAGAAGGATTTTCTTCTTACGTGCATGAAACGCAAAGAACTGTTGACTGCAAAAAAAGCCATGCAGTCTAACGTTGTCTGAACATAGAGACAATGACTGCATTTTTCAAAGAAGAAATAAATAGAAGACTGGTGCCTACGTGAAATAGATCTTGAGAATTCAAAATCAGCAAGCACCATAGAAAGAGCTCAAGCCTTACTCTATAGCTATCATAGCTCTTGCTCTCTATGTGTAATGTAAAAACCTTGAGAGAGAGCCATCAAGTACTGAGAGTAGTCTGAGTTGTAGATCTTTTTTCCCTCTCAGTATGCGCTTCGGATCAAGCATGTGCTATTAGCTTGGTCCAGGGCGTATCATCTCTTGTACACTCTGTTGTGTTTATTCCCTTTGTGTGAAGGAAAACTGGGGGTTCCAGGGTGTTTTATTCCCCTTTGTGTTGAAGGAAGACCTGGTGGGATCCAGGGTGTTTTTTTCCTCTTCTTGGATTATGAAGAGAAGACCAGCTACGGCTGGTGTGTAGTGTCCTTGAGGGGGACTGTACCCTTGGGTAGTAGAATCCCGAGTTGTTGCTCATTGACTAGACGTAGGACTCCTGTGGAGAGGAGGTCCGAACCAGGATAAAATCTTGTGTAGTGTGATTGCTTGCTTTGAGTTTGTTGTTTACTTTTCACTAACGCTAACAATCATCGAAGTGCTTGTTGTGTGAACGCTTTTGTGGAAAGTTTTAAATAACCAATTTTAAAGAATCACATTCACCCCCCCCTCCTCTGGGCTTGCTAGTTGGGCAACAGGGAGGAGCACCCGAATTCGTTTGTGGCCGCGTGGAACGACACTACAAGAAAAAATGGATTTCTGACGATAGATTCCGTTGGAAACCGTATGAAAACACACGTTCCGACAACTTTCCGTTGACGCCCATCGGAAAACGTCCGTCGAAAAATTACGGTCAGAAATTACCGACGGACAAAAATCCGTCGGTATCCGTACGAAATTACGACAGAACATTGCGTCGAAAAATTCGTCATAAATTCCGACCCGAAACTGGTCAGAAATGATGTCGGAAAATTGGTCGGTATATTCCGACAAAAAGTTGTCAGAAATTCTATCGGCAAGTTCGTCGGATACGTTCTGTCGAAAACACAATCCATCGGAAGTTCCGACGGATATGCCGACGGATAAGTTCCGTCGGTAAACTTCCGACGGATATATCCGTCGGCATTTCCTCGAAAATAACCAACATTTTTTTTAATTACAGAAATTAACAATGATAAATTACAAAACCTGCTAAAATATTCATGCATTCCAACAATAACAAGTACTCACAATCAAACATAAAATTAAAAAAACCAACAAATAAAATCATACACAATAATAAGTACTAATATCAAGACATGTCTACTGGATCGTCCGCTGTCCCCGCCTCATGATCGTCAGGTCCGGAGGATCCTATATTAAAAAAAATAAATATGAGAAACATTAATAAAATTAATATACAAACATTATTTTTAAAAATAAATTTAAAACATTTGATTATTCCTCAAGTTTCATTATATAATATTTTTGATCCTTTACAATTGGATTTTTTTTTAGAATAGTGATTTGAGCGCCGAACTTAACCGGGAATCCAATTAGGATTCCGTCAGTTCCCACACGTCACTTTCACCCACCCGGTCGTGTCGGAGTGAACGACACGTCGATCGGATCCCAATTTGTGATTTTGGACCCCCGGGTTACGTGTTCTGATCCTTCACCCTTGGATTTTTTTTTAGATTAGTGATTTGAACGCCCAACCCAATCTGGGAATCCAATTAGGATTCCGTCAATTCGAACACGTCAATTCACCCACCCGGTCGTGTCGCAGCGAACGGCACGCCGATCGGATCCTTATTTGTGATTTTGGACCCCTGGGTTGCGTGTTCTGATCCTTCACACTTGGTTTTTTTTAGATTAGTGATTTGAACACCCAACCCAATCCGGGAAACCAATTAGAATTCCGTCAGTTCACACACGTCAATTTCACCAACCCGATCGTGTCGGAGCAAACGATACGCCTATCGAATCACTATTTGTGATTTTGGATCCCCGGTTGAGTGTTCTGATTCTTTACACTTGGGTTTTTTTTTATATTAGTGATTTGAACACCCAACCCAATCCGGGAATCCAATTAGGATTCCGTCAGTTTGCACACGTCAATTTCACCCACCCGGTCGTGTGGGAGTGAACGACACCCGATCGGATCCCTATTTGTGATTTTGGACCCCGGTTGCGTGTTCTGATCCTTCACACTTGGGTTTTTTTTAGATTTGATTTGAAAGCCCAACCCAATCCGGGAATCCAATTAGGATTCCATCAAGTCGCACACGTCAATTTCACCCACCCGGTCATGTCGGAGTGAACGGCACGCCGATCGGGTCCTTATTTGTGATTTTGGACCCCCGGGTGCGTGTTCTGATCCTTCACACTTGGGTTTTTTTAGGTTAGTGATTTGAACGCCCAACCCAATCCGAGAATCCAATTAAGATTCCATCAGTTCGCACACGTCAATTTCACCACCACCTGGTCGTGTCGGAGCAAACGATACGCCGATCGGATCCCTATTTTGATTTTGGACCCCCGGTTGATGCTTTACTGTAACGACCCGACCTCTCGGACCCCTCGCCGGGGACCCCGAGGGTCGCGCCGCCACCCACGGATCCGAAGACCCGGAAGGGTTATATGAAAAAGTCTAGTGAGATATGTACTGAGTTCAAATAACTATAATAATCTGTACATTATACAAAAGGGTTGTACAACGCGTCCCAAGCAAAAGCACAGGTACAAGAAGAAAGGTGCAGTCCTTAAGGGGCATACCCCGAGGACTTGCAAAACACAGCTCTCAGCTCACTCAGGCTACAAGAGCTCACAACGCTCGCTCTCACTGCTGCTGACAACACGGTGCCACAGCCGGTTCTCTGCAACCTTCGCACACGTCAATTTCACCCACCCGGTCGTGTCGGAGTAAACGACACACCGATCGGATCCCTATTTGTGATTTTGGATCCCCGGGTGAGTGTTCTGATTCTTTACACTTGGGTTTCTTTTTATATAGTGATTTGAACACCCAACCCAATCCGGGAATCCAATTAGGATTCCATCAGTTCGCACACGTCAATTTCACCCATCCGGTCGTGTCGGAGCAAACGACACGCCGATCGGATCCGTATTTATGATTTTGGACCCCCGGTTGCGTGTTCTGATCCTTCACACTTGGTATTTTTAAGATTAGCGATTTGAACGCCCAACCCAATCCGTAAAACCAATTAGGATTCCGTCAGTTCACACACGTCAATTTCACCCACCCGGTCGTGTAGGAGCGAACGACACGCCGATCGGACCCCTATTTGTGATTTTGGACCTACGGGTTGCGTGTTCTGATCCTTCACACTTGGGTTTTTTTTAGATTAGTGATTTGAACGCTCAACCCAATCCGGGAATCCAATTAGGATTCTGTCCGTTTGCACACGTCAATTTCACCCACCCGGTCGTGTCGGAGCGAACGACCCGTCGATCGGATCTCTATTTGTGATTTTAGACCCTCAGGTTGCGTGTTCTGATCCTTCACACTTGGTTTTTTTTATATTAGTGATTTGAACGCCCAACCCAATCCGAGAATCCAATTAACATTTCGTCAGTTCACGCACGTCAATTTCACCCACCCCGTCATGTCGGAGTGAACGACACGCCGATCGGATCCCTATTTGTAATTTTGGACCCCCGGGTTGCGTGTTTCTGATCCTTTACACTTAAGTTTTTTTATATTAGTGATTTGAACGTCCAACCCAATCCGGGAATCCAATTAGGATTCCGTCAGTTTGCACACGTCAATTTCACCCCACCCGGTCGTGTCGGAGCGAACGGCACGCCGATCGGATCCCTATTTGTGATTTTGGACCCCCGGGTTGCATGTTCTGATCATTCACACTTGGGTCTTTTTAGATTAGTGATTTGAACGACCAACCCAATCCGGGAATCCAATTAGGATTCTGTCACTTCGTACACGTCAATTTCACCCACCTGTCGAGTCGAAGTGAACGACACGCCAATCGGATCCCTATTTGTGATTTTGGACCTCCAGTTTACGTGTCTGATCCTTTACACTTGTTTTTTTTTATATTTGATTGAATGCCCAACCCAATCCGGGAATCCAATTAGGATTCAATCATTCGCACACGTTAATTTCACCCCCCGGTCGTGTCGGAGCGAACGACATGCTGATTGGATCCCTATTTGTGATTTTGGACCTCCGGGTTGCGTGTTCTGATCCCTCACACTTGAGTTTTTTTTTTATTAGTGATTTGAATGTCCAACCCAATCCGTGAACCCAATTAGGATTCCGTCAGTTCACACACATCAATTTCACCCACCCGGTCTGTCAGAGTGAACGACACACCGATCGGATCCCTATTTGTGATTTTGGACCCCCGGGTTGCGTGTTCTGATCCTTTACACGAGTTTTTTTTTTTATATTAGTGATTTGAACGCCCAACCCAATCCGGGAATCTAATTAGGATTCATTCAGTTCGCACACATCAATTTCACCCACCCGTCATGTCGGAGCGAACGGCACGCCGATCGGATCTTATTGTGATTTTGGACCCCCGAGTTGCGTGTCTGATCCTTCACACTTAGGTTTTTTTTAGATTAGTGATTTGAACTCCCAACCCAATCGAAGAATCAATTAGGATTCCGTCAGTTCGCACACGTCAATTTCACCCACCCTGTCGTGTTGGAGCGAACGGCACGCCGATCGGATCCTTATTTTTGATTTTGAACCCCCGGGTTGCGTGTTCTGATCCTTCACACTTGGGTTTTTTTTAGATTAGTGATTTGAACGCCCAACCCAATCCGGGAATCCGATTAGGATTCCGTCAGTTCGCACACGTCAATTTCACCCACCCGGTCGTGTCGGAGCGAACGACACGCCGATCGAATCCCTAGTTGTGATTTTGGACCCCCGGGCTTCGTGTTCTGATCCTTCACACGGGTTTTTTTATATGAGTGATTGACCTTCTTTATAGGTTTCTTAATTTAGAATTCTTTTTTTCCCTTTTGAGTTTTTTGGACACCGACTCATAAATTGACCTGGGTTGCCTCCAGTTTTTAGTGGTATCATTTCATTTAAACTATATGAAATTAATAGTAATACTGACCTGAGGGGGCATGCTGTGAGGGGCGTACTCTCTGGATGGCAGAGATCATCTGCTCGACTATAACGCCAAACTATGTCTGTAGCTCTTCCCGGATGAGGGTTCTCATGTCCTCTCCACCACTGCCGGGTGGCGCAGCAGATGAACTCGAGTAGGCCGGAGGAGCGACCGAACTCGCGTATGAGGACAACACTAGAGTAGTATCCATGCTGTCCCCAAAGCCGTACACTCGGCCCTTCCTCAACACTCCCGCTGCGTCGACCCAAGCCTCCGGATCCAAGTCTGGCTGGGGAGTGCCCTCTGCATAGTGATCCGTCATCGTCCTGTCATAGGTCTCCTGCAAAACAAATTAAAATTGTATTATTGAAATCGTATTTTTTAATATCTATATTGAATTCAAAAATTATATTTTGACTTACAACAATCGTGCGAGCACTCTCGCTGACATAGTCATCAGTCCCCTTCCGCTTATGAATCCGATCAAATAACTCGCGAAAGTAGGGGCACGCTCGAGCTCGTGATGCTTACAATTCAACAAAAGTAGTTAGTTTCACAATAACAATAAATGTATTAAGCAATTGAACAATAATATACTTACCAATTTTTGGATGTGGGTCGTATAAGATACAGACCCACTAGTATGCAAATTCTTCTCCGGATGAGTTACTCGGTTGCATTTTGCAGCCTGTGACCTCTCCTGCCATGGTCCAGTAGCCCAACCATGACAAAGGGACTCCCAATAGTCCCTCCTCAGCCAAACAGGGCCGTAATCCATCCAAGCCGTAGGATCCCGGTTGCCTGTGGTCTTTGTTGCCTTGTCCCGGGCCTCCCACATGGACTTTCTCAAATTAGTCTGGGCAGTAGACTCCCAGACGACTCGTGCTCGAGGGAGATCCTCCGGTCTCGTGAACACGTACCTCTGCTATTTAGAAATAAAAGTACTCAACTTTATGCTCTAACAGAGAGAGATAGTAATTAAAGAAATGAATTCAAATCAGTAAAAATTAATAATACCGTGAACATGTCAAATAATAATTCCTGGACGGACGGGGGGAACTCTTTCCATGAATCCACTGGTCCTGGAATGTGTGCGTGGACCAGCATCGTAATATAGCGGAAGCAGAACCTGGATCTATCTTCCCCCTGCAATTGTACATTAATTTTGTACATGAACTATATAACAAAAATAACAAATACAATAAGTTTGAAGTTATCAAGTTTACCCAGAATCCAACATGGCTGGCATCCAGGTAGCTGAGGCCCCTCCTCATCCGCAGCAGCGATATGATGGCTCTCTACCTCTGTTGAAAACAATTAAGTACACTATTATGAAGCTTTAGGAGGACAAGAAATGTACTAAAGTATGGAAACATATATGTACCTAGTGGTGATTAGGATGGGAAAGGTGACGCTACTGGCGGGGTCGGGGAGGCGGTCCCTGCAAAATTATATGCACGTTAGAAAATATGAATTTAATATGAACAATAATATATAGAGTTTTATGTTTACATATACATATACTTGTCGCTGGGACGACCGGCGTGGACGGGGAGGCGGTCCCTGTAAAATTATATGCGTGTTAGAAAATATAAAGTTAATATGAACAATAATATATAGAGTTTTATGTTTACATATACATATACCTGTTGCCGGGATGAGCGACGTGGACGAGGAGGCGGTCCCTGCAAAATTATATGTATGTTAGAAAATATAAAATTAATATGAACAATAATATATAGAGTTTTATGTTTACATACATATACCTGTTGCCGGGACGACCGGCGTAGACGGGGAGGCGAACCCTGCAAATTATATGCACGTTAGAAAATATAAATTAAATACACACAATATAATAAAAAATTGAGTTTAGCACCATATACCTATCCGCGTAGACCCTCGGCCTACGAAGGTGGAAACTCTCCCACTCCGTCCTCCACGTACCATATCTCTATTGAGAAAAATAAAGATATAACATGTCATTAGCACTCAAATTTGAAGTAGCTATTTAATAACATATAATTAGCAACAACACTCAGTTCTTACAAAATTTTATAATATTATCGATATTCATCATCAGATGCTAAAGATATGTCTAATTCAGTGTCATCCTCTCCGAATTCATCCTCATCATCGGGGGACTCTTCCTCCTCATCAGACTCCAGCTCCCGCTCAAGGGCATTTGGGTCAACTTCTTCATGTTCGTTATCCTTATATCATCACCACTGAACTGCATAGAAGCCGCCAACTCTCATGCGTCACTCCGATCTGATTGGAAAAATTGTCATTAACACCTTCGAGCTCTATATTAGCCGGGAGAAGCTCATACTCAGGGAATAGCTTTGTTTTCACTCTACAAGCAGCCCACCAATCTCTCAATTTGAGGGATGAATAATTTGAATAATAAACTTGTTAGGCTTGTGCCGCCAGAATGAATGGCTCATACGTACTCAACTTGGACTTATGTTTGACATCAACAATCCCATATGTTGTGTCATTACGAATAGAGGTCGGATCGAACCAATGACCCTTGAAGAGAAATACATTGTTGCCTTGTCCCAAAAATTGCAGTTCAATGACTTCTTCGAGAATGCCATAATAGTCTACTTCATTTTCATTGTAGGCACTTCCCTTCACACATACGTCGCTGTTTATCGTAGACTTATTCCGTCCATAATCTCTCATGTGAAATCGGTATCCATTCACAATGTAGCCTGGATAGACACGTATAATTTCGAGGGCCCATAACTGATCTCTTGTACTCTTGAATCAGTAATAAAGCCTTGTTCAACCTATTATTAAAAAAAGGGACAGACAATGACAAATTACAACAACTAATTATGCATAAGAGCATAACACTTATGCTTCAAAATATTTAGACACTTACTCGAGATCTTAACCAAGTAGCAAAAGACCTCTCCCGTTCATTTTCAACCTGCACGTCAGTTAGACGTGGATTCCGTTGCAGTATGACCGAGTCAAACTCTCTGCAATGTAAATGTCACACAACTTCTAAGTTCTGCGAATTGCTCGCAAATGATGTACATCATTAGTGTTGAGAGCTTACTCAATGTAGGGGTCTAGTTCTGCGCAATTCATAAATATGTAGATCTCCGCAGCTACCAACTCTCTGTCTTCGAGTGCGCGAGTAGAAGAATATCCGAACGCTCGTCCGGGACACTTGAATATAGAGAGTCGGTCAGACACACTAGAATCTCCACCATCATCATTACGTGGAGGTTGAGTGCGTCGGGTTCGTATTTCCTTGTCAAAGTACATCGAACAAAAGTTTGATATCACTTCAATAAGGTACGCGTGGGTAATGAAGCCCTCAACTTGTGCTTTGTTGTGGACTTTCATCTTAAGATCGTGCATACACATATGACAACAATTCAAATGAATACATATGAAATATAAAAGATCATCGTAATGTGAATAAATTGAGACATAAGAATATACCTCTTAAACGGATACATCCATCTAAATTGTACTGGTCCTCCGACCCTAGCCTCATATGGCAAATGGATGATCAGGTGCTCCATTGAATCAAAGAATGATGGAGGAAATATCTTCTCTAATTTACAGGCTGTCTGTATTATATTTTGCTCCATATTTTGCAAGTTATGAAGTCTGAGTTCTGATACACATAAAATCCTAAAGAATTGACTCAACTCGGTCATTGCTCCCCATATTTGCTTCGGCAACAACTCACGAAAAGCAATTGGAATCAATCTTTGCATGAAAACATGGCAGTCATGACTCTTCATTCCGTATATTTTCCCCTCGTTGACATTTACACAATGGGTAATATTCGAGACATATCCATCCGAAAATCTCAATGCTTCAACCATTGACACACTTCCTTAATCTGTCTGGCCCCAAGCACATACAAAGCTTTAGGTTGCACCACTTTTCCACTAACATGCTGCAGTTCTAGTTCTGGACGTCTGCAAAGTACTTTCAAATCCATTCGTGCCTTGACGTTATCCTTCGTTTTGCCTTTGACGTCCATAACTGTGTTGAACACATTATCAAAAACATTCTTCTCTATATACATGACGTCTAGGTTATGCTGTATTAAAAGTGTTGACCAATAAGGCAATTCCCAAAATATGCTTTGCTTCACCCAATTGTGATCCTTCCCAAAGCCGGGGGATTTGTCGGGTACTACTAGCCAGTTGTGATACAGTCAGTAAGTTCTGGACCCGCCTCGCCATATTTCGACCAGACACCCGTTTCATATCTACCTCATCCATCACAATTGTATTTTTCATAAAAGAATCCTTTTGCTTTCGGAAAGGATGGTCACTCGGTAGAAACCGACGTTGACAATCGAACCAACATGATTTTCCCTCAGATTTCAAGACAGATGATTTAGAATCCTCCATACAATAAGGACATGCCAACCTCCCATGTGTGCTCTAGCCAGATAACATGCCGTACGCTGGAAAGTCACTTATTGTCCACATTAATGCAGCCTTCAAATTGAAATTCTATTTTCTGGATGCATCATAAGAGAGAACCCCATCTGACCATAACAATTTCAGCTCATCAATCAACGGTCTGAGATATATGTCTATATTTTTTCCTGGACTTTTTGGACCAGGAATCAACAATGAAAGGAACAGATTCTCACGCTTCATGCACATGCCTGGCGAAAGGTTGTACGGTGTTAGGAATACTGGCCAACATGAGTAAGATGCCACCGAGCCTCCGAATGGATTGAAACCGTCTGTGCATAAACTCAACTGCACGTTGCATGGATCCCTTGAGAAGTAAGGATGAGTACGGCTAAAATGAGCACAAGCTTCACCATCGGCAGGATGACTGATTTCACCATCATCACGACGGACTCTTTCCGCATGCCAAGTCATATGTCCAGCTGTCTTTCGGGACATGAACAACCGCTACAATCTGAGTGTGATCGGAAAGTACCACAGTGACTTATATGGAACATCCTTCTGCTTTGACTTGTCTCCTCTCTTAGGCTTGAATCTATCATGCTTACAAATACAACATGATGTCTTATCTGTATCATCTTTGTAGTACAACATATAGTGATTCGGACATGTATCAATTTTCATAATACCAAGCCCCAAATCATTCACCATCTTCTTCGCACGGTAAAAATCATCAGGCAACCTCTCTGATTGAGGAAGCATACTCTTGATGAGTAAGAGAAGTCGATTAAAACAACTCTCACTCATATGAAATTCAGACTTTAAATACAGTAACTGTGACACTGTAGACAATCGTGTATGCTTCTCACAACCATCCATAATGGCTCATCAGCATCTCGAAGTAACTGATAAAATCTCTAAGCT